>CM059976.1:12803394-12976652 GCA_030490835.1 Annona cherimola
CCTGGAAAAGCATTCTAAGGGCACGTGATGCCGTCCTTGAGGGGTGCAAATGGAGAGTGGGTAATGGGATGAGGATCCGGTTCTTTGGCGACCTCTGGCTCGATTCAGTGCTCTCCAAGGCGGGTCCTCTCCCGTGCTCCATTCCGAAGGAGGCTCGTGTTTGTGACTTCATCAATGGGGAAACCAAATCCTGGGTCAAGGAAAAGATTGTGGCGGCGGTTGGCGAGGCTCGGTGGCAGGAGATTAGCCTTATTCCACTTCCACAGGGCGAGGCGGAGGACTGTATTTACTGGGCCCATGAACCTAATGGTCACTTCTCGGTCAAATCGGCCTACAGGCTGCTCTCTCAGAGTTCGGAGAGCCAAAACCTCTCGTCCTTCTATAGGGCCATCTGGAGGACAAACCTTCCAAGCAAAGTGATGTTTTTTGGCTGGCGGCTGGTACGGAATGCTCTCCCCACTTTGCAGAATTTATCTTCGAGGGGTATTCAGGTGGATACTACCTGTTTCTTTTGCAAGGGGGAGGTGGAAAACTCTGACCACCTCTTTTTGGGATGCCCTCATATTGCAAGGCTTAGTCGCGTGGCTGCTAGGCTGCACTCTCCTTCGCTCTCTGTGATTCAAACGCTGTGTACTCTGTCCCTCAGGAATCAATTGCTGGATTTGGCTTTCTTTATCCTTTTTTGTTGGAGGGTCTGGTTTCTAAGGAACAAGCTGAGAAAAGACGGGGACCCACCGGTTTTCCATATGATTCTACCTTGGTGCCGTGACTACTGCGAACAATTTCGTAGGGCTAAGCTCCTTAGTCAGATGGGTGTTATCGATCTTCCATTAGTGGCCAGGTGGACTAAACTGCCCGCGGGGGCTTTCAAGATGAATGTTGATGCGCGAGCCTTGGATGATAAGGGTGTTACTGGTTTAGCGGCTATCATCAGGGACTCCAGGGGCCTTTTCATTGCTGCCAGGGGGTGGAGATGGACGGGCACGATGGAACCGCTCCTCATGGAGGCCCACGCTTTCTTATTGGAAACCAAGTGGGCGATTCAACTGAAGCTGAGCCAGGTTCTGATTGAATCCGATTCTCTACTACTTTGCCAGTACCTATCTAAAGACTGCACAATATCCTCTCCAGTGGGGCATGTCATTGATGAGATCAGATCTATTTTTGCTACTTATGACCACCTCTCTATTCATCATGTTCTTAGACAGGGTAATGAGGTAGCCCATTCCTTAGCCGAGATGGCTTCTTGTTCTAATGTACATCAGCTACTTTGGTGGGGGAATCCCCCCCAAGTAGTCCTAAGAAAACTGTGTATAGACAATTTTTTGGCAATGCATTACTCGGATTACTCTCCTCCGAACCCTTTCCAAGGGGAAAGGGCGTCGGGATAGAGTAATTCTTCCATAAAAAAAAATATATTTTCTTAAATAGTTCATCCTCAGCCGTTATCCGCTGCTGGCAGCAGGTGGAGCCAATTCATGAAAATAGGGCTGCCACGCCCCAAATCACAACCCCAGTTTTTGCATTGTTGAAAACGTGACTTTGTATGTCAAAACGATTGATTTTCGGCTATAACAGTATTTATGGTTTTGCACTGCTTGGCAACCTGTCTCCTTGCTTTTTTAAAAACAAATCGGCACTGATGTCCTTTTACCTTGGGAACAAGGGATGCGATAGAACACTTGTAATCATTCCCAAAGTGAGAGGTTGAAACCTCATGAAAACTCATGGATTGAGTTGGATGCATGAATACAAACCTTAAAACATCTTTGTTGATTAAGTATTGTTACATGACATTCAGATGATGGAAATGGCAGAAAGCGAAAAAGTATTTTAGACTTGTAATGATTCAAAGGTTAATCATATGGAATCGATATTTTGAGCTTGAGCTGATCATCATTTACTTTAATTATGTATAGAGAATTAACGTGTATTTATCAGAATAGGTGTTAGTAAGAAAAGTGTAACATGCCAAGTCATGTTGTTACATGGAGTAAATTTAATTCGTTTTCTTCTCCAACCGCTGGAAACAAGCTAGAACTTTTACCAATTGGGCTATGCTTGCATTAGTAAATTAAAAAAGATTTGAACCATATAAATAAAGTGTGTTCCATATGAATGATAAAATATGTGATCATCCATACTTTAATGGTGTAATATACTCACCTAGGTCAAGTTTGGATACTTATTATATAGCATCTAATAATTTTAGATGTATAATTTTTGAGTATATGGATGATTTTTTTAAAACCTATTTTATCCAAAATCGGATCAATTCAAACGGTACAATGGGTATATGTAGGGGTGTTAACGGGGTTGGACAGATTAGAGCTTAATCACAATTCTAATCCTAGCTCATTTAAAAAATCTCAAATCTAATCTGTTTATTAACATTTCTAAAAAACCTCAACATAACTTATTTTTAACTTATTTAATAAATAGGCTGATAGGTTGTTAATAGGTGGTGTATATCTCAATCACAACAAAACAATGCATAAATCACAAAGCTTATAATAACAACACATTGCATAAATTAACAACACAATACGCAGGGAGATGAGAGGGTCGGTTGAAGAGGAGAGGAGAGAGAAAGGGAAATAAGATGTGATGAGAGAGGGGGGAGGTCGAATAGAGAGAGAGAGAGAGAAACAGAATAGAAAAATAAGGAGAAACAATAAGAGAGAAAGATTGGGTAATGGTTAGAGATGGAGAAGGAAAGAGA
This sequence comes from Annona cherimola, assembly GCA_030490835.1. Classification (NCBI taxonomy): domain Eukaryota; kingdom Viridiplantae; phylum Streptophyta; class Magnoliopsida; order Magnoliales; family Annonaceae; genus Annona; species Annona cherimola. The sequence goes on from CM059976.1 coordinate 12,806,117, forward strand.
GGGAATGAGAGATGTCGATCAAGAATGGCGAGAGATAAAGAGAGAGGGAGAGGGAAAGAGAGGGGCTAATTAGGGTTTATGGTAAATATTTATATACCCTCTCTTAACAGGTTGTAAAAAAGTTGATAGATTATAAACTCTCAACTCTAATCTATTTATTTATTTAAATAGTTAAAGAGTTAACAGATCATAAACTATTTAATCCAAAATCTCAACTCAAACTCATTTATAAATGGATTAGACTGGCAGGTCGATGACTTTAACCTTGACCATTAATACCACTGAATACATGAGTACTTTGAGTACCATATGCAAGTTGTACCCCTACATGATAATTAATTTCAAAACAAGTTCTAACAATTAACTAAGAATTAAAAATTCATTACTATTTAGTTTTCATAATCATATAATTTCTTTGCTAGTTCATTTTTAAATATTTATTACAAAAGAGACTTAACAATGAAAAAACATAATTTACTGCTAATTGAGAACATGGGGCAACAAATAACTTGCTAAAAGATATGATTGTTAACCATAGCTTCATTGCTAAATTTAGTCGGTAATACTCAACATTCTTGTAGTTGGTTGATTAGGTTCGTACAATTAGCGTTGTAAATACGAATATATGCAACCCATTGTATATATCCTTGTTTAACCACATTTTTATATGCCAGCAGATCCCTAAGCAGGGTATAATTATATGCACTAATCATTTACTTATTAAAATATTATAATTAGCCGCATTAAAATTGCTAAAGGAAATGATATTTATTAGTATAAATCGACATACATATGGGCAATGGGCTCCAAAGCCGAGCCATTTTAATTTTTAAAGTTTTGATTTGGATGGAAAATCTAATCCATTCATCGTGTTTAACATAATTTGTTTATTTAAGAATCCAAGTTTCATCCCGATCAAGTATGTTTTGAAAAAATATATTCATGCGTATATTATGAAAAATGCTTGGATCAATTTATTCATGTATTATAATATAGTAATACTTTATAGAATTATTTATGCATATAGAAATAATATTTTAGACAGTTTAGATGTTGAAAATACAACTTTAAAATCGATATTTAGTGTGAAACCATTATATATGGGAATGTTTCTATAAAACCTACTTCTGTGTAACTCTTTCCAATCTTAATCATTGATGAAAAATTCACTCTATTGATTTTATTTTAATGTTATGTATATTATCATGAAAATCTTTTCATTTTTTTAGCATCGTTATATATGAATATCATTTATAAATATGTAAAATTAATATAATAAAATAATTTAATACAAAATATCAATTTTAAGTAGTATTTTCAACATTTAAACTACCTAAAATATCACTAATTTGTGAATAAATGATTTTATAAACTATTATTATATTTTAATACATATGTGAATGGGCCGAAGTATTTTTCCTAATTTACACGTGAATATATTTATTTTTAAAAAATGTGACCCATGCACATATTTAATTTGGATAATTTGCAATTATGCCAACTTAGTTTAATCAAAATCCCAAATACGCCCACATAGTTTTAGAGATTGTAACTGACCCCACATAATTTAACCACAATTGCAAATAACTCATATTGTTATGACATCATTATTGTATGGGTATATTTGCAAAAATATGCAAACTGTGGGATTGTTTTTAATTTTTGAAATTAAGTGGTATATTTAATTGTTGCAAATAACTTTCACATAGTTTAACCATAATTGCAGATAAAACCCATGCCATGACAATACAATAATGCCGTCATAACAAAATGGGGTTATTTGCAATCATGGTTAAACTATGTGTTTATGTGAAGATTTTTGCAATTTTTGAAACTATGTGGGTATATTTGCAATTTTGATTAAACAAAGTGGATATATTCTCATATTACCTATTTGATTTAGATGAAACTGGATCTCCTAAATAAGCAAATGATGTTAAGTACAATAAATGAATTAGAGTTTGCATCAATCATTAGCATCTAAAAAATGGAAGAGGCTATATGAGGTTGCTTTTATGTAATATATATAAATCAAATACTATAGTAATAATATTTTATTCTCATTTGTTCAGGCTAATGCTATTTATTTAACTTTCAAAATCATGTTCTCCTCGTAAACATTACTAGGTTTGTGACTTGGAATTCAATTAGCAAAATCGGTGACTCGGATGGCAATTACCAAGGTCGGTATTAATTGTCCAGTGGAGATTTTTCATTTTTGGCAGGTGATTATATTCCAGGCTTTCATCCGTTGGAAGGCACCAAAATATAATGGTGGGTTACACATTTGAAAAGACGAAAAATGCTTACAAAAGGAGCACTATCTATATATGCGTGTACCATATATTATTGCCTTTGCCTTTGCCTTTGCCTACAAAATGGAGTACTGACTTAGCTAGCTAGTTCCCTTTCGTTTCATGCAGCTAGCTTAAAGCCTTTACAAAATCATCCACTACGTTAGATCTTTTGCTGGGGTTGCTTTATGGTATTGGGATCTTAGGTGCTCACCATTGCAGATTGATTGGATCATCTAATTTTCTCATTTGCAGAATAGACCTCCTAAGTTTTCAAATATTGCAAAATGAATGTTTGAATATCGGTGTTTGTAATTAAACATGAAATGAGTTGAACTTAGTGTTGTTGTTAAAGTTTCTTATAACGATTTTTAGATATTAGAAGGTTCTTTTTGTAGATATCCAAACTATACGTAGGTTCTACGTTACAACATTCTTCATATGTTGTCTTTTGGTTATTGCGTATACTCCTTAGCAACAAACGTTATCATTTTTGTTGCCAATGAGCATAAGCACAGCCCATTAAACATTGTCATTTTTATTATTAATGAGCATAAGCAACAAGCAATTAGAAAGAAAGAAGGCATTAAATTTTGTTACCAATTAACATATTTGTAGTCTTAATTCGTAATTAAACAAAACTACAAGGTCCATTTTGCAAAATTTCTCCAAATCATGTATCCATTTGTTTTATTTTAGACAGTTATTTTTGAAATCGATGGTTCATATGCCAGAATTCATTCAGAATTAATTACATAATAATAAGTTCTGTTAAAAAAATTACATAATAATTTCCTTCACTTTTCTTTTATTCCTTATATGGTTCTAGAGAATTTAAGGCTGTGATTAGATGCTGAGGCAGGCATAGATCCCAGAGGGTACATTTCCATGGAATGTTGGGAGAATGGATGATAATCCCAGATCACATATATGATTCTGTGCACATGATTCTCTACATGGTCCACCTGATTTCAGCTGAGCAAATATGGACCAAATATTTCTCCCATTTATGTCCGGAAACAAGAATACAAGATAGAGATGTGTGGATGATGGAATACTAAGCAAAAAAAGAAAAAATAAACTATTAACAGCCATCACTTACACATGCATGACTACCTGAGGAAAGTATCGAATATTGTTTGATGGTTACTCATCGTTAGCATAATGTTATTAGTTAGATTTTCCACTCCTTGGAAGCCGACTGGTCTTTTCAAATCGGTCTGAAATTCAGATTTCAAATTGGTTCAAAAATATTTTTTATTTTTAAATTTTTTATAAACATGTTAATCTAATTATATTTAATTTATAAACAAGTTTTATCATTTTTGAATATGTATATGTATTTATTCTAAATTTTTAAATATGTTTTTTCACCAGTTTGAAATTGCCGGATTTCAAATTGGTCTGAAAAGATCAATACTCCACTTGTAATTATGCACTAATCTTCTCTAGTTTGGCTTCTATAACACTTAACTTTTATGTGATTATATATATAAATTTCTATTCACCTTAGGAATTAATGAGAAATCTATTTTACTTGTTATATTTACCATTATTTATATTATCATAAAAATTTTATCATTTGTCCAATATAATTGTGCATGATCCCATCTAAAAGCTAATACATTTCACATAATAAAATTGTTTGATATTAAATATCAATTTTAACATTATATTTTTAACATTTAAAAATCTAAAATATCATTATTATATGGATAAATTATTTTATAAAAATACTATTACATTATAATTCATATGTGAATGAATTTACTCATTTTATATAATTTACATATGAATGCATATTTTTTAAAATATATGATACACTTACTTTTTATTTGGATAAAACTTGGACCCATAACTTAATAAATGAAGTAGATTTCTCATTAATCATTGGTGAAAAAATAAATGCAGTTACATAAAACTACTTCCACGTAACCTCATTACATAAAAGTGAACCACCCAAATCATAATACACTATGGGCCACCGTACCCATTAGGTTTGAAGATGCATATATAGTTGGATGGATATCTAGCAGTCGAAATTTGGGTTGGAGCCTCTTAATTTAATTCTCTTTTCGCACCCTTAATTATAATGACAAAACATTATTTTAATTAATCATGCAAGTGGCACCAAATTGCTTTGCTGACTTCAACCTTTAACTCAGTCATGAATAACTTCAAGTGGCACTGCCATGCATCATCATCGCATTTTCCGCCTGAGTATAGTATGCCTGTACCACTTCGCTGGAACATCAGTGATTCTGCCATATCCCAAATTAAAAGCCAAGCATCTTTGCTCGTTTGTACAAATCATCTGGACCCAATATTTCTGAACCTTATTCCTGATTCCGGAAATGATTCCCCGCCCCTTCCAAACTGATTCTCTCACAGAATAAAATCGCATTTGTGAACTGATCGATTAACTGCATGAATCAGGGTACTAGGGCTTTAAATTTGTTCACTTCTAGGTATGATCTTCTAATTAGAATGGAGCGGAATCTTCTATTTCTTTAAAAAAAAAAAAATCATTCCAAAAAATTAACAGTCTATTTTTTTTCATTTTCAATATACTTTTTCTTCAATTACAATAAACTTTTCTCATTTCTATAACAGTAAAAATTTACTTTTTTCTTTATGAAGTTGCCTGTGTCAAGTGAGCAACTACCTTTTCATAGCCCCGGGCATGGCCGGGTTGGTTCCATGTTCTAGCTTACGCGCTAGAGATTTAGGGTAGAACATGCTCATGTAATTAGGAAAAAAAAAAAAAAAATCAAGTGCCTTCCATAGTACTCTTATAGGACATTAGTGCCACGTCTCTCATATTTATGACCTTAGATTACACGAAGGGGTGGAGTTGGGGTGGGTCAAAGTGTGCCCAACTCTGACCGTATCTTTTAAAATTTTTGTTTGACCTTTATTTTTATATCATATCAAGACAATATTGGTTTGTCCTTTATTTTTTTTCCAATTGGTCTTTGGATAAAATTTGAATCAGTACCGGGACAACGGATTTAGTGAAAAATGGGTTAAATAGGATCGTTTTAATAATTTATATATATCTATTAAGCATAAATACATATCTATGCTAAATTTAAATATTGCATGATTTGACATATTGCTAATTAGTAAAAGTTAAACATCATTACTTAAACAAAATATGAATAAATAAAAATTATAAAATAGGTTAATGAAACATACCTCATTCATTCTATTCACGACTTCAACTTTTGAATGACTAATTACTTGAACTCATTTCATATCAAATGCAATTTCGAAGAATAATTCCAAACATAAGTAATCAAAATGTGAATACAATATCAAAATCCAAATACACTGTATTCACATTTTGGCATTCAAAGCAATTTAACATTCATTTTTTTCACAGTTTGACATTCACAACAATTAATCTTTCACATTCACAATAATTAACCATTATCATGAGCAAATGCGGCCTGTACACATGTTGAATTTAGATGAAACTTGATCTCCTAGATAAACAAATGAAGTTAAATACAATAAATGGACTGAATTTTTAATCAAATATCTAAATCTCAAAAATGGAGGGTTTTACATGGAATTGTATGTAATCTAGTTATATAGAAGTGAACCCAATTTGTAAATACACCTATTTAGTTTGATCATAATTGCAGATATATTTACATAGTTTTAGAAATCACAAATAACCTCATATAGTGTGATCATAATTGTGAATATACTCAAACGTTGTTTGACATCGTTACCACACTGTTGAGTGAGTTTATTTGTAAAAATTTGCAAACTGTGTGGATATATTTGTAAAAACTAAATATACTTATTTAATTTTTAAAACTATAAATGTACCTATATAGTTTGCAAATATACACACGTAGTGATAGTGTAGTAAAGGCACTATAACACCGTAGGTATATTTGCAATTATGGTTAAACTATGAGATAGTTTTTAAAATTTTAAGACTATATGATAAATTTGCAATTATAGTAAAACAAAGTGGGTATATTTGCAAATCACCGTAGAATTATTTCCGGTCTTTATATTATAACTAATGAATTTTCTTTCCATTCAATTTCATTCTACCTTTGGAAAATGACGCAATATGTTTCTAATAATTATTTTATTTTTAATTTATCACTTCCATGTATTAAACTCTACTTACGGTATAGTCAATAGCGATCATCCTTTTTTATAAACATCATTTCATTTCATCCAATTAGGCCGTCTTTAAACTCATATCTAAAAAATCTTTTTATCTTTCCCCCTTTGATTTCCAAGAGGGAAATCAGTTAGGCCCAAGTGACTCGATTCACATGACCAACTAGAAAAAGGGATCAGATCCCCCTCTCAGCCTATCAAAGGCAGAGCAGACCTCTCATTTTGGCATCGGAGCTTCCTTCGATATTCTTCAATTCACAGAATCCAAGCATCTATTTGATACCCGCACGGTAGGCCGTGATACACGGAATGTTCATAGCATTTTGATTTTGACACTAGTGATTTATGCATTTTATTGGTGTCTGAAAAAGAATCTCTTTATTTATGTGTAATTCTGGGATTAATCTCTTTCTTTTCCCAAAAGCTAATTCCTGATTTTCTTGGGAATCCATGAAATGAATGCCACCTGGTCTCCATTTCCGGAGATGAGGGTTCATTGAACCTGGACATCCAAAGTTGTGTAGGTTATTTGCGAACAACTGGCATTAGTAATCCACGTGGGTCTTGACTTGAGTTGGTGGATAGGTATTTTTTTATATTTAGGGTGTGTTTGTGGATGGATAAAATTTTTTATGAAAAGTTTTTTTAAAGTAAAAGTTGTTAAATGATGTGATATGATAGGGTAATAATGAGAAGTAAATAGAATAAAGTTAAAATAGATAGGTTAGTTGTATAGGTAATTGTGTAGAAATAATTAAAAAGTAGGATAGTTGTATATGACAAAGTGAAAAAATAATTTAAAAATATAGTAGTTATGGAGAGTGAAAAGTTTTAGATCGAAAAGTTTTAAGATGACATTTTATATTCATTGACAAACACACCCTTAGACAATAGATAAAACTTTGGCATAATTTATTAGAAACTCCTTTTTTTTATATAATTTTTTCTATTTTGAATATCTTAATGCTTAATGTAAGCGCTTTTTTTTATCTATTATATCTAGCCTCATTTCTATTATTATAAAAAAAATTCATTTGTCTATCATCATGAAATAGGCCGATCTACAAATATGTAAAATCAATTAATATAATGATTTACTGCTTATATTAATTTTAAAGTTATATTTTTAATATTTAAATCATCGAAAATGTTATTATTATTACATGGATAGATGATTTTGTAAAAAGTATTACTATATTATGATACATATGTAGATGGATTTAAACATTTTGCATAATTTACACATAAATATATTTTTTTCAACAAATATGGCCTAGGCATATATTTGATTAGGGTGAAACTTAGTCTCTTAGTTCAATAAATTATGTTAAATACAATGAATAAATCAATTTTTTTAATCAAACATCAAGATCTTAAAATTGTGAGGGCTAACATGGAATTACTTCTACATAATTAGAATATATAGAAGTGTAATGGATTAATTAATAGAACTAACTTTTTTTTTAATATTTCTATGATTCAAATGTAAATATGGACGTAACTTATATCAATATTAATGAATATGACCACACACTTAGGAGGAAAAAATGACACAAATGACCACAGACTTTAATCCTAATTTTAATTAGGACAACACCGTCAGATTAACATTAAATAATCTTAATTTATAAAATAACCTCAGTAAAAGTAAAAATGAAATCATGATCAATAACTGTTGCACTTAGATAGTATAAAAAATTAACAAAATGATACAAGAGCACAAAATTGAAATCCAAGGCAGATTTTACCTCCAAGCTGTGGTGGGCTCCATTTCTCCTACGTGCACACTAACCGCTTCAAAAGAAACAACAAAAGCAATTTTGTCATTTTGAAAAAATCTTGCCCCATTATCTAATACAATCTAATGGCGTTGTTACATTTTGAAACTAAAGGTAAAATCCACGGCTGTTCTTGACATTTTTCTGAACATATGATCATATCCGTAAATATGGGTATAGGTTGTGATGAATTGGTCATATTTGTAATTAACCCTATTTTCTTATATTATGTTTATTTTAATATATTCTCTTCATTCATAGCAGTAGTGTGAATTCGTCAATACCTCCTACTTCGGTGCAGTACTAAAATAGTTTTAGCGGTGCCCACAGCATCTGATGGCTAATGCGTGTTCACATGTACTGGGCGTACCTTTTCCAATGGTAAAAGAAGTCTAGCTAAGAAGTGCCAAAACATGGAAGTTTCCCCCCACCAAAAAAAAAAAAAAAAAATTCCAAAACGTGGAAGTTTCACGTGCATCCATGCAAGCATCATATGTGGAGAATTTCTAATTAATTCTTACGCGGATTCCATCCGTGCGAATATGCTCAATTCTCTTAACCTATTTGGTCGGGGAGGGTGTAAATATTCTCTGACTTTGTAGATGTTGAACAATGGCCATCAACACGCAAAACACAAACAACACGAACGCCACATGAATTGAGCCTCGGCCTCTCTTTCATGCAATGTTAAATGGTCCGCCTTCATTCCAAAATGGCTGTCTTCAAGCCCAGACTGCATTCCCACTATCAGCGTTCAGTTGAGAAAAGGAAATGGAAATAGAAAGACAATTAATTAGAAGGATAGTATTATATCACATGAAGCGAATAAACTGAAAATTGATTTTAAATAAGGAAAATGCTTCTATGAAATCAACATGTTAGAGTTTAATCGTAATCCTAGTCCTAATTTTATTTACCAAAAAATTTCAACTCTAATTCATTTATAACTTAGTTAATAAATGTATGGGTTAGCAGGTTGTTAATGGGGTGTACGTTTATGTAGTTGTTTTCATTTACATATGTAAAAATAATAATTTCATTATAAAATAAAATAAATAAATCACCCGCAATAGAGCATAGTGCATCTATTATTAAAATTTTCACCATATATATTTACAAAGCAAATAACATGACAATCTTATATTTCATTTATATACTAATGTAATTGGTTGTTAGCGAGTTAATGGGTTGGTCGGGTTAAACATATCCACATACGAGTTGACGGATTATCATTTATTTAAATTAAACAGTTAAACAGATTACCGTATGAGTTGAAGGATTAGTAAAAGTTAACCCTAATTTGTCAATAAATGGGTTTGACAAATGTGTTGATAATAAATAGGTTGGTGGGTTAGTCCGTTTATTCTGCACTCCTACTTTGGAGCAAATGAAGTCTACGGCGTTGAGGTTTTACAGAATCGTAAATCTATATAAAGAATTAAGAAGTAACTTTAAAATTGATGTATAATTTGTTATTGCCTTGATTTTCAGCTTTTATCACATTTTTTTTCAAATGGTATGGCGCAAATACTTCTTTTTTTTTTTTGTCTAAGTGCATGGTGCAAATACTTGATTTGAGTACAACTTAATTTTCGTAGTTAAATAAGTAATTTTAAATTCAATGGTCCGTTTTGATTTCATATCATCGTCGAGGTGAGCTCAAAATTTTAATATTGTCGGCAACAAAGAAACATTTCCCATTTTTGTTATTAAACTAATTTCATATGGTGACAACAATTGCATCGACCAAACACTTCTGGATCAATGTCTGATGAATGCTGGGTCCACCCAATGAGGCAACGACTGATGGCCAATGCAATGAATGCTGGCCCGCTCAAATAAGTGAACCTGATTTCATGCACTCAGGTGTACTTAGTTTTAGTACACCGGGGTGTATTTAACCTTTTAAAAAAAAAGAGAAATTTTTTTTACATGACGGTTAATATAAGTATATTTAATATATATATTCATTTTTTTAAAATCAGTGGTATCCGTGTAAAAAAATTTTCAAAAAAATTAAAAAATAGGTTAAATAAGCTCGGATGCACTAAAGCTAACTCTACCAAGTGGATGAAATTAGCATCCCTCGAATAGCCAGAGAAGCGATGTTTCTGGACCATAAAACTATATATATATCATAGATTGTTAATAAACTGTTCCTTTCATGGGGTGGTCACTTGGACTCCGGATTCAAGTTCATTCTCTGGGCTTTTAGCATTGATCTTTATTACTATAGTCGGTCTATAGCCTCGAGCTACACTCATATCATCAACCCCAAAAGTGAGTATCAAAAAATTTTCTTTAATAACAATGTAATATTATTTATATTAAATAAATGTGCCAAAATAAATTTAAAAATTTTCATTAAAGTATAAAACGCAAAATATTTATAGCTAATAAATCTAAAAAATAAAGAATAATTTTACTTGAGGGAGCATGTATCTCAGAAGCCTATTTTTCCAAATTTTGTTGATAATTATGCTTCATTCTATTAATATGGTAGGGTATTCATATACTACTATTATGTCGTATTATCACATTTAATCCGTATCCTGGTCGTCATGATTGCCGATGAACATCCGATATTATCGAAGCACAATAATTATGACACATTTTTTTAGAGTGATTAAACTAGGGGTGTTAATGGTCATGGTCAACCCGTCAACCCGCTCGTCCAACCCGTTAATAAATGGGTTTGGGTTGGGATTTTTTAATAAATGGGTTATGATCTGCCAACCCGTTTAACCATTTAATTAAATAAACAGATTATGGTTGAAACTTTGCAACCCGTCCAACCCGTTTATATAACCCGTCCGACCCATATAACCCATTTATAGTATATTATATATAATTATATATATATATATTTAGTTGGTTCTCGGCTTCCCGCTCTCGACACTTTGTCCCGCCCAATGCCCGTGCATGATGTTAATTCTATAGTCGTAGCAGAGACTGAAATCTGAAGTTCCCTTGAATTTGCCGCCGCACGCACAATCATATTTCAGAGCTGGGACCCCTTCTACAAAAGCACCAATTGGTTTTGACTCCCCCGCTCAACGACCCATGACAACTGTGCTGCACCGCGCTGTCAACAAAGCCACATACAAAATAAATGAATCGCATTTAATGCTGCAGTTACATCAACCAGAGCATTCTTCAAGGGCATAGAGTGTCTCCCTCGCCCACTCCTTTTCTCCTTTTTCTCTCCTGCTCGCTCCGATTCTTGCTCATCGTCTGTCATCTATTTGTGAACTGCGTTGGCTCTCTTTATCGCCCTTTCTCTCATCTCTTCTCTTACTTGCCACTGGAAAGGCTAGCTCGCCTCCTCCTCTCGCCATTGTGTACCTCTCCGGTCCGTTGCGTCGTCGAAGGGCTTGCCTGCAAACTGCAAAGGAACGGGCGTCGTATTTGGCACTCGGCAGACATCAGCAGTCGGCACCTGCTACGACCTTTGATTTGCCACCGCACGCACGAGGACTCGGCAGACGTTGGCAAGCTACGACCTTCAGATCTACGGTGCCGCACGCACGAAAACTCGGAAGATCAGGTATGTTAACTTCAAGTTATTTAATTTATTTAATTTTACAGACTTTATTGAATGTTTTTAGCATTAAGATTAGTAACAAACACAACTCGTTAACAACCCGCTAACCCGTTTATTAAATGTGTTGTAAATAGGTTAGAGTCGAAGTTTTTTAAATGGATTAATAAACGAATTAGGGTTGAAATATATTAAATGGGTTAGGTTAGGATTAAGATTAGGCTTCAACCCGTTCAACCCGATCCGTTAACACCCCTAGATTAAACCGATATTTGCTGACGGATATTATTAAAAGACGATGGTGTCCTTGTACTATTGACTAAAACTCATAATAGGTATATTACCCAGTGGGAAAATAAGTGTCATTCAAACCTACATTCCAAACAAAAATTTCAAGCTAGGATTTAGCCAACCACATCGCATATATCTTCAGGTTATATCATGAGGAGGAATGATCCTATTAGCCCGAGCTAAGTAAATGCCCCACTTAGCCCATCTCAAAAATCCTTTTTAAAACAACTTTTTTTTGCTTTTTTCTTCATACTCTTGTTTATCTAAGTGTATTTAATATATAAATCAAGTTTTACTATTTTTGGATATGTATATATATATATATTTTAGATTTTTAAAAATAAGGGTATTTTAAATACATATATACACAGATGTTTAAAAATCTCAAAAAAATAGATAAACATATTAAAAAATAGTAAAACTTGGTCTATATATTAAATACACTTAGATAAATAAGTGCACGAAGAAAAAAATAAAAAATAATTGTTGTAAATAAGTTTTTTAAGATGAGCTAAGTGGAGCATTTACTTAGCTCGGGCTAACAGGATGACTCCTCTATCATGAGTTAGGGCTCTTCATTACAGCCCAGCAAAGCCGAAATGCCAAATGTTCGTGTGTTTGTCAAGGATAATCAGCTGCACCCATAATCTGCAGACATGATCGTAGGATCGATCACAGTTTTGTCATTCACAGTGACATGGACTTCTTGCTCTTCTTGTAAAGATATTTTGGAGGATTGATATCATCAATAAGGCCATTGCAATATAGAAGGTTGTGACATATCTAATGGCCAATCGAAGCACCAAATGCTAGCTTTTGATCGAACGGATGAAGAAATTATCAGACTGATGCAGCCGAGTAAAGAACTAAAAGAAAGCAGAATCTACTGACAACATAGGCGGGCAGGGCTCATAATTGAAAAGCTTAAGCCCACTCTTTAAAATAATATAACATCATGAACCTATAAATTACATAGCAGGATTTCACATAATGCACGACTAGGATTTTTAGAAAACAAACGTAGTTCAGATACTCACATGACATGGAATGAAACACACTCCAACTGTAAGCAAACAATTTGAGCCAGATTCCACAATGTTGAGACTAAGACAGTACAGTTCACTTTCATCAAAAAAAAAAAAAAAAAGACAATACAGTTCACACCTTTGGAGATGTATAATCATCCATTTAGATATAAAACAGCATGTACAAGATTCTTTTAGAGGAATTTTCAACGATCGCATATAAATTGCAACAAGACCTTAGCACTTAAAAACCACACTTTAGAGAGAAAATCCCCACATAAGCAAATACATATTGCCTTATGCTGTCATCGACTCATCCGGTCATCCCATGTCAACAAGAAGAGAGACAAAATTCTTTGATGTTACAAAAGTTACTGGTCTCTGCACTTCCATTTTCCATAATAACTGTTTCTTGAATAGATAATGCAAACATAGGTCAACCAATAACCCAAAAACCCTCACAAAGGGTAAGAAGAAAGAATGTTTCTATGAAGCCCACCCATAAAAGAAAAGCATCTTGAGAAATTCACAAGAATAATATCACTCAGATAATGATAAATTGAAAAAACTAATGCCTCACATGTCATAACATTCACTGTAATGCTGATGGAGAACGTAAACGAAGAAAGATGGTGATAAGTAGTACACAACAAAAAATTTTAAATGAAAAATCCACATAAATAAGTTTTTTTTTTAAAAAAAAAAAAAGGAAAAAACAATAATCACCAGCCATTACTGCTGCAAATGATCCAAATACCAGTTATATGTGTCTGTAAGGCCTTCCTTGAGTGATATCTTGGGCACCCACCCCAGCCCAGCCAGCTTTGAACTGTCCATTAGCTTCCTAGGTGTCCCATCTGGCTTTGTTGAGTCCCACACAAGCTGCCCCTCAAACCCTACCACCTCCTTTACAAGCTCTGCCAGTTCTTTGATAGTAACCTCCTTTCCACTCCCAACATTCACATGCTCCAACCCACTATAATTCTCCATCAAGAACACCACTGCATCCGCGAGATCATCCACATGCAGGAACTCACGAAGCGGCGACCCCGTGCCCCAGACAACCACCTCTTTGGCCTCTCCAACCTTTGCCTCATGAAATCGCCGCATCAGAGCGGGCAGCACATGGGAGTTCTGGGGATGGAAATTGTCATTGGGGCCATACAGATTGGTGGGCATCAAGGAGATTGCATCCCAACCATACTGCAGCCGGTAGGCCTGGCACATCTTGATCCCAGCAATCTTAGCAACAGCATACCATTCGTTGGTAGGCTCTAGGGGGCCGGTGAGGAGCGCCGACTCGGGAATCGGCTGCGGGGCGAATTTGGGGTAGATGCAGGAGGAGCCAAGGAAGAGGAGCTTCTTAGCGCCGTGACGGTAGGCCGCGTCGATCACATTGGTCTGAATTTGGAGGTTGATGGCAATGAAGTCGGCAGGGTAAGTGGAATTGGCGTGGATACCGCCAACCTTGGCGGCGGCAAGGATCACGTAGAGGGGCTTGTGCCGGGCGAAGAAATCTTCGACGTCGGATTGCCGGGTGAGATCGAGCTCGGCGTGGGAGGGATGGAGGAGGTTGGGGAAGCCGAGGGAATGGAGACGGCGGACAATGGCGGAACCAACGAGGCCGCGGCCTCCGGCGACGAAGACCGGGGCGGTCTTGTCGGAGAGGAAAGAGTGGGGAGACATTGTAGCTGGATTCGGATGTGAAATTAACGTCAGAAATCTGAAAGCTTAGATCTTAGGAGGCTCTTCGATTCAGAGGGGGAAGAAAGAGAGCACCTTTCTCAGGGAATTTCGGATATCCCCATTTACTTAATTCTTTTCATACACTCACTAGCAGTTTCGGGATCGGAGCAGTGCAAGTGTGGTTTATGAGTATGAAAAATTTCCAGTAGAATGGGAGTAGATGTCAGTATGTTGACAAAAATCGTACCTTTTTGGGGTCCTTCTCCCATTTTCCGGCAAGAAGCAAGCGTCGACGCTGGTTGAGGCGGGGTGAGAAAGCAGAGACGCAGATCTCAAGGACAAGCAGAAGAAAGGAAGATGATTACGCGCGTAATATTTCGCATCTAGTAGATGCGCCAGGACTTCCGCGTTCGCATTCGCATACTCGGTAGTTGGGCTGCTGTTGCGAAGCCAATCCTTATTTCAATCCCTGGAATTTCCAATTACTTCATGTTTTTGTATTTTTTATTTGATTTTCTATATATTCATGGTTAAGTAGCACTTAGTATAAAAACAAGAAGAATTATATTTATTTGATCTGAAGATATTATTAAGATATTATAATAATATGAAAATTTAGAATATCTAGAAAAACTAATAAAATTTTAGGATAATTTGCAAATATATCTACTTAGTTTGCACATAATTATAAATATATCTATGTAGTTTCAGAAATTATAAATAATCCAACATAATTTGATCATAATTATAAATATTCTCAGTCCCAGGGCTGTAAATCAAGTTGGTTAACTCAGGTTGAAGTAAATACAAATCCAATACACCTAGTAAAATCTCAACCCAACCTTACTCAACCCTACTTTCAACCTTATTTTTCACCCCTTAATCAAACTCCATTTTACTCCTTTAGAAATCAGTTCAGTTCGGAATAAAAATTGGGTTAATAAATATATAATATTTAAAAATATTTTGCTTAATTAAATATATTTTAAAATATAAATTTATATGAAAGAATAAAAATTAATCCTTTTATAAGAATACTTTTTAATTTATAACTTATATAATAATATAATTGCTAAATAATTTTATTTTATAGCAATAATGTTTAGTTAATTCTTACATATTACGTGCTAATGTATGATTATTTTTAATAATTTAATTACATTTTACATTCGTATATGAAATCGAGTCAGGACAAGTTGACAACCATCTAACCCAAATCAATCCACTTGTAAAACCGGGTTGATTTAAGTCAAGTTATATAATTTAATTTTTCTCAAAATGTCTAACCTAACCATATTATAAATCAGGGCGGGTTAATAAGTTTAGGTTAAGACCAACTCTCTTTACACCCCCATTCATGTCGTGATTGTACCGTCACAGCATTAGTACATTTGCAAAAAATATATAAACTATATAGGTATATATACAAGAGCACGATTATATACACAATAATGTATTTTAAGCTAAAATAAAACATTCATTTATTATTATTATTATTATTATTTAATTTTTCTCTATAAACTTATTTTCCTTAGTGTATTCAATCTACATACCAAGTTTTCCCATTTTAAAATGCTTTTACATATTTACTTTTTTATTTTTTTAAAATCATCAATTTCAGAGGCATTTAAGTCATTTTTCACCCTTAAGAAACTTGATTTTTAAAAATCAAAACTAAATATGTATAAGTATTCTAAAAAGGAAAAAATTTATATATATATATATATATATAGATTGAATACACAAGGAAAACAAATTTACAAAGAAAAAAAATAAATAAAACTAATTATATAAATAAATAAATGTTATATTTTAGCTTAAAATACATCATGATATATATAGTCAAGCTCCATGTTACAAAAACTAAATATACTCACTTAATTTTAAAAATTATAAATAATTCTCATAATTTGCATATTTTGCAAATATATCCATGTCATGAGGGCATTATAATGGTGTAAATATAATTAAACTATGTAGTGGTTATTTGCAATTTTTAAAACTATGTAAGTATATTTACAATTATGATCAAACTAAGTGGATATATTTGCAAATCATCCAAAATTTTACTTCAAATAACTATTATAAAAAATTGTTAATTTAAATATAATTTACGATATTAAATGGGGTATAAAAGCGAAATCGCATTGTACACTGGGCCCACATCAGAATGCAGTACCGTATGACACTATCTCGCAAATTTCCATACCTAAGATAAATTAAGCCTAGTATTAATATAAGATAATCTAAAAATAAGTGGGCAACAAAATGAGAGAGGAGACTTTTAACTTGTTCCACTGTAAGAAGACCAACATCTGTAAGAAAAAATTATATTTGTCAAGAAACATTAGTAAAATTACCATTTGGAAACAAGAAAAACAGATAAGGAAAAAAAACAATAAAGAAAAATTGGATGAAAATAGAGGAAATTAAATAATATAATAGAGGTCAACAAATAAAAATAAAGTGAAAATATAAAACAAGGAGAGTTTTCTAATGAAAAAGATAGGGAATAATTGGTCACGTTACCAATAAGAATATTAGTCATGTTAGGTAATCAAGATTTAGATTTAGTAATAAGAAAAGTAGTCCTTTTAAGAAAGAGAGGTGATTTTACACGGTCGGGCGCATGGGGCCAAAAAATCCTTTTTTGATTTTTTTTAATAAACATGTAAAGCTAAGTATATTTAACCTATAAACTAAATTTTACCATTTTTTATACTTTTAAGTATTTTCTTTATTTTTAAACAGAGTGACATTTTTATAATTTTCAACCATTTTTGAATGCTTTTGAGTATTTTTTATGCTTTTAGGTATTTTATTTTTAAACACAGTGGCATTTTCGTAATTTTTTAACTCAGAAAATTACGAATACGCCACTGTGTTTAAAAATAAAAAATATTTAAAAGCATCCAAAAATAGTAAAACTTAATTTATAAGTTAAATACACCTAACTTTACATATTTATAAAAAAATTTAAAAATAAATTTTTTGGCCAGACGCATAAGGGTAGCCATGCGACCGGCCACACCCAAACACCCCTCTTTAAGAAATTAGGACTTAGTTTGTCAAATTGCATTAAACAATTTTCCCTAAAACAATTTTCCCAAACTCTTCATCGTTCCGAAGTATAATTTTCTTTTCCTCCTTGTTGGTGCGGAAAAAAATACTCTACCTTCCTGTCACCTTGCATATAAATGACAGAAATATGATTGATAGTTTTATTATGATGATCCAAAAAGGAGATGCGGCTGAAGGAAAATGCTTTCTGCTCTACTAAATTAACAAATAGAATACAACTGAATAGTTTCAACCTAATGTGTGATGGGGAATTTCATGTCACAGGTAAAACGTGTTTTATCTTAACAGAGATGACACATCTGAGACGAGCATAAAGTTACCCAGTTCACCCCTTTTCTTGGGTCCCACAGGCCCAGACTCATAATTGGAAACCCTATTGTCCCCACGTTCACTTTTGTAAACCTAATCCTTTCAATTGGATAAGAATCACAAAATGGTATCACCTAGTTCTTGTTTTCACAAATTTCGGTCTTGATGCCTTCTTCTCCATCTTCTCTCTTTTCTTGCGGGTCTTCTCATCTTCAACCATTCCCTGCAAATATGAAAGGCAAATAAACCAAAAATAGGGATAAATATAAATAGTGGTCCATAACTATAAATGTCCAAGGGAGCACTGATCTTGAATAGACAAGTGTTATACAAACGTGAAAAACATGCATCTTGCATCAGACCAGGGATCTCAAAGTTTTGGCCAACCTAACGATGGGAGCAGCCAGTTTTTTTTTTTTTTTTGCTTGAAGCAATCTTTTTAGTCCACCATTTCCATACTATTAATACGCCTAACAATTACACTGTTCATTGTTCACCATTCAGCTTCCCACTAATAACACTCACAACCATTCCATCATTCACCATTTCCCCTCACTACCTCCCAATGGCCAATTGCTAAGTTGCCGTATTACTCTTTTTTGTTTTTAACTGCTCAGAATCTCTCGACATTGGAATATTAGCAGATCATATTTCCGATGAAACCCTTTCAACAATAAGGATCACTAAAGCAACTAACTTAACACTAGGGGTGTTAATGGTCATAGTCAACCTGCTCATCCAACCCGTTTATAAATAGGTTTGGGTTGAGATTTTTGAATAAATAAGTTATGATCGGCCAACTCATTTAACTATTTAATTAAATAAATAAATTAGGGTTGAGATTTTATAACCCGTCAACCCGTTTAGTAACCCGTTTAACCCATATAACTTATTTAACCCATTTAACTCATTCAACACATTTAACTTATTAAAGTTTTATATATATAAATGTAAACCTCTTGGTTATTTTCTTTGTTAAGTCTTCCTCCGATCACCTAATTTTCATTTTCCCACTGTTGCCCCATTCCTTTTTCCTCTTATTGCCTTATTTCCATTTTCCATGTGTTGAGAACACCCTCTCGCCTCTCCCTACAAGATCTTCGTCTGCCATAATCTAGGCCTTCAGGTCATTTGTTATACAACACATTAACAACTCGCCAACCCGTTTATTAAATGGGTTAGGGTTAAGGTTTTTTAAATAGGTTAATAAATAGATTATGGTTGAAATATTTTAAATGAGTTAAGATCAGGATTAAGCTCCAACCCATTTAACCTGATCCATTAACACTCCTACTTAACACAATACTCTCCTGTGGACCTGCATGGGTTCTCACTTCCATGAACAATATATAGGAGCATGCGTACCTCTGAACTCTGAGGGAGTAATCCTTGCAAAAGAGGCAAAAGCTTGTATAAACCAAATGCAGGAATCTGAAGACAAGGCAATGGATATTCAGCATTATTGCTTCTATCAAAATATCTCCAACATTAAGAAAAGAAAAAAGAAAAAAAAAATTCAGAAATGCTAAACGATAGCATGTTGCTATTTCACCGCTTTACAGAAACACAGATCTTCATATGGATTTTCACTAAAAATGACATCCTTCGGATTTCCATCTCCCTTTCATGTTTCCATACATGTGTGTGCATGTTAGTGAATATCCATGGATTCCAACAAAGCGCATGGGCGTGAAAGTGATTTTGCATGCATGAATCGATGCATGTGTATCAACTATGATGCAACATGCCATTATTTGTTCTTTTAAAATTTCTGAAACATCACTCCACGGTACATTGCATCACGTTAACATGTTAGACTTCTTTAATGAATATTTGAATAGAATGGGAGAAAAGATAGTTCATTCAGTGAATGGGTGAAAACAATGTTGGCAAAAAAAAAAAAAAAAAAAAGAAAATAAATTATGCAAAGTAGTACATGAAGATAAAATAGATAGGTTTTACTGGAAGAAAGATAGAGTTAATGATGGGGGGAAAAAAGCTTTCCATGGGGAGAAAGTAGAGCTTAGGAGGCAAATGTCTTGTCTAACGAAAAATGAAAGAACTTCTGTGAAGCCATATAAAGTTAGCTGATGATGATGAATGATGATAATATTAAGATTGACAAGGGACTAAGATAGTTCTTCCTTATACCCTATATATGATTGGACCTCACTACTCGCCTCATGGAAAAATCGTAACATTTTAATGTGCAAGATGCGCGTGGAACGAGAAATTAGAAAGACTAAGGGCAGGTCCTTTCCAGTTTCCATTAACCTGATGAAGTTGGTTTAAATCGTGTTCACTTTTAACTAATTTTCTTAAAGCAATGATCATCCTCCGAGGGTTCATACTTCCGACTCATAGGCATTGTGAATTGTCCCTTGACTTTGGCTTTCCAAGTGGACATATGATATTTACCATCAAACTACATGGTGATCATTTTTTGCAAAGAATTTAGGGCTTCTTTGGAAAGTGAGAGGAAAATCCAAACACTTTCCATATCCAAGAGTTCAGCATCATATGACACCAGATGATTGGAATTTTGGAAAGCAAAAATTCCCATTAACCAACAGCAAGAAAGTACAAAGCTATCAAATTTTAGGACTTACAGTTGACGGTTCAATTGAATAGCATAGATACAGATAGGTTAAATTAATTCAGGAATTTTTTTTTTTTTGTATGAGAGAAACAACAGCAGATAGTAAATTCATCAGTTCTACTATTCTGAGCCTAATCTGAAGTACTAAGTGGCGTCAACTAAACAAATCATGTCCCACCATTAAACTCTATCTGGGAGTCATAACAACACTCTGCATGACATAGAAATTGCAGGTTAACGGGACTAGCATCAAGAAGTGATGTCTAAAATAAATGCCCAGAGATGCCAATCAGCCAGTGATAAATTCTATCAACAATTTAACCATGAGAAAGAAGCACAGGGACACAGGATCTTACCACGAGATATGTATACCAAAATTTTCCGGAAATGATGGATGTTATCTGAACAAAGCTTGTTATGTAGATGACATCATGGAGATATCTGTAAGAAAAGAATTATTTGTAGAAGGCAATTATCAATCAGGGAGACAAATGATGAACAGCAGTGTTGTGGCCAGCATGAATATGGTCTGTGACTTGGTGTTACCCAAATTGCAGCAGTTGGGTCAAACTCTCATTATTTGCAAGAATAAGAGTAACTATAAGGGAATTTGTATTGGAACATGAGTAGGGTAGTTATCAGGCTGGTGCAAATGCAATGAATCCATGAACCATGACGAACACGTCAGTTGGTTTGGATTAACATTTGGGTCCACCTCATGTACCTGAAGAGACTAATACCTTGTCCAAGTCAAACCCATTACCTGGACATACTTGCAAGAAGCTAGAGAAGTAGGTCAGACAGTTGACCCATTAGCTGAAAGAACAAACAGGCACTTTCTGGTAATAAATTACAGAATACTTTACCCATCACTGGAAACTGATTGTCAGCTGCAATAAACAAATCACTTTAAATGATAATTTCCCAAATATTCCTGAGATGAGTCCGCATAGCGTAAGACACTGTTCAGCAGCTACAATAAAGGGGAGACCCATGCTCAAGTCCCACTGATGTAACCTTTTCTCTGTTCAACATATAATGTGAAATCCTACTAAGGGTGTGTTTGGTTAAGGGTAAAACTTTTGATGAAAAGTTTTTGAGGTAGAAGTTGTCACATTGATAGAAAATGATGTGATATAATAGGAGTAATGATGAGAAGTAAAGAGAATAAAGTTAAAATAGATAGGTTAGTTATATAGATAGTTGTGTAGAAATGATTGAAAAGTATGGTATTTTGTATAGAAAAATGTGAAAAAATAATTAAAAATATAGTAGTTATGGATAGTGAAAAGTTTTAGATTGAAAAGTTTTGGTTAACATGTTTATATCCCAAACAAACACACCCTAAAAGTTTTTTGTTGTTGTTGTTGTTGTTGTTGTTGTTGTCGACGGTGATGATGATAAATATTATAGTTTTGACTTGATAAGTAACTTACATATCTTATATCATGTGCCTTACCTACTTTGATATTCCACAATGATTTGCTAAGTGCCAACTATCAAAACAGCAAAATGATACTCATAGTGTGTTTTACGGAGACATTTTGCATGAACTATGTGTAACTTTGGTGTGTACTGAATATGTGGTTGACAGTTGATATATGTAAATGGATGCACAGCCAGGTTTTGAGGACTCAAGACATACCCACAAACTCCGCCAGTGCTCATATCGAACCCACCATCCAAAAGTTCTCCATCATCAGCATATGTTGGATTTGCCATCTTGGCAAGCTGTTGGTATGGAATTGCATAGGCCACAGATGTAACAATAAGGCCCACCCAATGCTTCCAAGTGACACTGGAGTGGAAGATAAGCATCCTCACCACAACATATACAACCTGAATTACGACACTTTCATAGCATGATAAAAGCTCCCATATAAACTCAAGAATAAAAAATTTCTATGAAAAATTAGAATCTAGATTTAAATTTCTAGAACTGATTATTAAGCAACAGATTCAAATCCAAGATTTTTAGTTAGCCTAATGAACGGCTAACAAAGCATAAATTTTCATGCCATATTTAGTTGCACCAAACCGTGCAGTAGCATAAGAGAATATTGTAGGGGGGAAAAAGGCATCATGACATTAATTCTGAGATATAGATGTTTGATTCCACAAGTATCGTGATAAAGTTATGCTAGCATGATAAATTTCGAAACTATTTTAACATTTACATAAATTATCATGACATTTTTTAATAACCACTCTGCACTTGTCAGTTCTTTTCTCATTTATCCCTAGTCTATTTCATGGACGAATATAAGCTGCAACTTTAATATTCTGTTCATGCAATCAAATAGCATATTAGCAACATAATTTATCAACATGATCAGATATAATAAAATTATCACATCATCATCATAAGCTGTTTCTGTTAGAATTCGTGCTGAGTTGGCTTTGGGGGCTGACATGGAGGATAGATGGTTTCCTTTACATGTGGCTATCCAGCTGGTTTGCTATAAATGGTTAGTGGTGCTTGGGCTTATAAATAGGAGAATCAACTTCATTATTGGGGGGTGGACACATCTGTTCCTGTTACGAGAGTTTCTCAGTTCTTCTTTGGAGAGATAGAATAGTTCAGTGTGTTTCTCCTGATTTCTCTGTAAAATTTTCCAGTTTTTTAATAAGCTCTAGCGAAATTAATAGGGTTTCCAATTGGTTACTACCAAATGTATCAGTGGTTCCAAAGGGGTTCAAGTTCAACTTGAATTTCAAGTTCATGTAATCTGAGCTAAATCTAATGAACGGATCCATGAGGGCCTGAATTAGATCCATACAACTGAAATTAACCTCTGAGGCATGCAACTGAGTTAGGCTGGAAACTCATTTCAAATTCAGTTGTAACTGAAATTCAAGCATGTCAATGCAACCAAGCATAACTAGATTTCCTCCTGTATGCGAATTTGAAAAACTCTCCAATCCCAAACACGAACCGCAGACAAATTTATAATGGATGTTCATTCCACCTAAGACCAGTTGGACCACGAATATACTGCAACCAGTCAAAATCTACCTCCAAAATTTGGGAAATTTTATGTCACAGAAGGGACAAATGACAAGCACGAATAATAATACGCAACGACTTTAGAACCTACGATTTCCCATGAAAAGGCGAATGAATCTACCTAATTTGGATCAAAAGAGAAAAGGAAGGCGAGAGAGATACGTTGCAAGCGATGATGAGGCGAAAGAGGTTTTTCATGTGGTGGATGTTCTGTTCCCTTCTCTTCTTGGCGCCCTGGTTTGCCATTTCTTCTTCCTCAGCTTCCCGCAGAATAGCCAAACCCCACCACCCTCTGTAAACTCCAAGCCCTCGCTATCGAAGATGATTGGATTCGGAAATGCCCCTGCTCACCTGCCGATGTTCTACGGAACAGATACGGAATGATGGGGGCACTCCGGGCGGGTTTCACGTTGCCTCCTCGGGTTTCACTAAACTTTGGGTGTATTTGGTAGGGTAAAACTTTTTACGAAAAGTTGTTGTTGACATTTTTTTGCCACAAACAAACGCATCCTTTAGTCGGCATTTCTGTATTTCTTACGCACGCTGTAAGTTTATAAATTTCTGTAAGTTACATTTGTCCCTGGTCTCTTCTTACTTTGGTGCAACTCGTGATTAAGAAACTTGAGTTCATCTAATCTTAACTTTATTTATAAAATATTAATTTTAATCTTAGCTTTAATTCTAATCCTAACCTTAACTCTATTTGTAAAGCCTAAACTCTAATCCTATTTTTGAAAATTGGGTTTAGTTTGAGTTTCAGATTGAAATTTATGCTAATGAATTTACTTTTATTTACAAAAAATAAGTTTAAAATTTAATATAAATATATAATAATAACAAATCATATACGTAAACATAATAATATATAGTGAAATTATAGATTTTTTTTTAAATAGCAATATAAAGAATATTTCTAGAAAATTTAACATAAAAATAAAATAAATAAATAAATTAATGGATGTAAAAGTAAATGATAGAAATAAAAGATAAATAAAATAAAAATAATACATTTTATTTATAATATAATTACAATATGTGAAAAATGTATTCAAATATAAATATGAATAACATGAATATACAAAATATAAAGAAATATTGTTTTAAATATTATGTATATAATACATTTTATAATAAACACAAAATGAAAAATCGGACTTGGGTTCACTTGAACCCTTACCCCTATCATATTTACAAATAGAGCTCTTCGGGTTCAAGTTGGAAAAAAGCAAGTTTAAACACTATTGAAAATTAAGTTCAATCTTAACCCGGCCTAAGTTGCACTCTTACTTATTTCTTACCAATTCTGCAAAGGCTTTTCCCAAATATACCTTGATTTTAAATCTAAATGTACCTCCTACATTTTTTAAATCTCATATATACCCATTACATTAGTAGTTAATTCCAAAACAGTTCATTCTGTTAAAAAACTATAAATTATAATTTTATAAATGTCTAAAATATTCCTATAATAAAATACTAAAAAACAAAAGAAAGTAAAAAGAAAATGTAACTAGGCATCTCCAAATTTAGATCTCATGTGCAATTAGAGCATTGGTAAGTTATAACATATAAATTTTTAATTATGCCCAAATTTTGATGGATGTATTAGTAATTTGACATATTAACTCATGTATTGGGTGTTTTTAAGATTACTATAAGGGTGTATTTGTTAATGAGTAAAAATTGTAAAGTTAAAACTTTTCAATCTAAAACTTTTCACTCTCCGCAACTAACCCATTTTCTAATCATTTTTTCACATTTTTTTATACAATCATTCTACTTTTTAATCATTTTTACACAATTACCCACACGATTAACCTATCTATTTTAACTTTATCCTATTTACTCTTCATCATTACCCCTATCATATCACATCATTTGACAACTTTTATTCTTTACAACTTCTCATTAAAAGTTTTATCCATTTTCAAACACATCCTAAATGTAGTAAGTATATTTGAAATTTTAGAAAGGTAGTAGGTATATTTTAAATTAGAATCAAACATAACAGGCATATTTTAAAAAAGTCATTTCCGCAAAATAATTTTGTAATTTAGGGCATGTTTGACAGGCTCTAAAATAAACAAAAATAAATAAAAAAACTTCCATAAAATGAGGCACACAGCATGGGGCCATCTTGCTAATAGATAAAATAAAGAAAAAGGATACAGAGATAATCAAAGCCGTTGATACAATCATGATAAAAAAAAATGCTTGTGTGCCTGACATTTGACCTTACTTTATGAGTGGTGCAATAAAAAGATCAACATGATTTAAGCATTTGGTATTCATAAAAAGAAAATTGTTCTTTATAAAAAAAATTTAAAACTAAGGGTGTGTTTGGAAATGGATAAAATTTTTGATGAAAAGTTGTAGAGAGTAGAAGTTGTCAAATGATGTGATATGATAGGGGTAATGATGAGGAATAAATAGGATAAAGTTGAAATTGATAGGTTAGTTGTGTTGGTAGTTGTGTAGAAATGATTAAAAAGTAGAATAGTTGTATATAAAAATGTGAATAATGATTAAAAAATAGAAAAATTATGGAGAGTGAAAAGTTTTAGACCGAGAAGTTTTAACTTACAACTTTTACTTATTACCAATCGTACCCTAAAATTTTAAGTTCACCGCAGTTATCATATTTTTTAATTTTCTCACGCATTCATGGCATTTCACCGTCATTCCCTTCTGCATTCAATATTTTGAAAAATTCGAACACCCGCAGCACTTCGCTTATCTCCTCCGTTGCCATGTCGTTCGCATTCCATCAAAAAAGCATCCACTTTTTTTTTTTTTTCCTAATTTCGAAAATGCCCCAATGGCTGAAATGACGTACTTTTTCATGGATCACCGGTGCAGTAGCCCTCCCAATTTAGCAATGATGAGTAGATGGCTTGGATCCCTCCCAACATCATTGTCAAGAAGAAGACTGACATCAGCTTTGCATCTGTTGGATAGAGTACGAGAAGGATGGACGATTGCATTTGGTGAAGGTGAGATGGGTTCCACCAAAATTCAATGGACCTGCGAAATTTCCACCATGTGCTGACGTGGGCATCCTATAGCAATTAATGCGAACAGCATTGAGTAGACGCAATCTCGCTGCCCCTGCTCCCGTCTTCCTCATCCTCTACGACTGCCACTGTGATCTCACATCGTCGGTCAATCAGCTACCAATCAGAATCGACCAACGAGACAGCTGCAAAAACCCTCACCAAATTCTCTAATGGAAAAGTCGACCACTTCACCGCCGCTCTGCTTCTCCTTCTGCTTTGGCAAGAGCCACGAAATTCGATGGAATTACCACGTGACCAACCATGGTAGCCGATCCGAAGCTAAGGCTGGTCAACAAATTTATGATGACTCGCCATCTCTTCGTCATCTTCTTCATATTAGGTCTATTGCTGACGAGTGAAAAGCCATAAACAATGGTTGCTGCTGCCGCTACATCTACCTTCTCAAGCTTCTTGCCGCTACATAAAAACGGTAAACAGAAAATGCTCCAAATGTCATTCCGTTCTGACCCCTCCAACTCCGACAGAAGATTGATATTGGTGTACAGAGCTGACGTGCCGACACCCACTTCTTTATCTTCTTCATCTTCTCCTCCATCTTCTCGGTTGGAATCTGCTCATATGAAACCTGTCTCTCCTCTTTAGTTTGATTCGCGAAATGCCGTAGCCATCATCCATAAACACCATTCACTACAAAAATCTGACCAATTGTTGCCGCCAACTCTTTAACAACCAGACGCCATTCACTCATCGTACTCTTTCTTCAGTGGCCATTCGCGACATTTGACCTTTTTTGGAATTCAGCAAAAATGATGCATATATCGTAACCGGACATTGTTGGCATGGATTTCGGGGGAATTTGGAATGAAATATTGTGGGGCGTTAGAAAATTTTTGAAATGTTGTGATGCTCAGTATATAAGAAGAATAATGGTTAAATATTATAAATACATAAAGAATTTTCTTAAATATTTTTCACATTTTCTTGTACAATTATAAGAGTTTTGAAACTGCATTCCCTAGACGCAGGTTAATTCCCTTACTACTTTGGCAACCTTGAGTAGTAACTAATTTATTTATTTTACTCATTATCATTACTTATATTATATCATATCATTTTATTTCAATTAAAAAACTTTTACACTTTCCAAACATACACTCAATCTACTTTAACTTTTTTCTTTACTTGTTGCCATGAAATCGTAACTTATATCATATCATATTACTTTTTTCTATTTTAAAAACTTTTCTACTAAATTTTTTTCCCTTTTTGAAACTTTATACTAATTTTTTTCAAAAGTTTATCAAATACCAAATACACAAAAAAATTGTTGATGTTGTTTTGCTTTTATATATACTATGCATAAACGAGTAAGGTGAAACCAGATTGCATGTTAGCTAATAACTAAAACATTAGTCTTTTTTCTTTTTAATAAATTAAACCTATAATTTAATTTTTCTTTAATTTGAAATCCTCATTAAATCATTTTTCAATTATAGAATAGTTTATTTTCTTCTTACTTCGGGAGCTATATATGAAGTCAAATGTTTTATGAGAATTATGTAACTTCTACTAATATCAAAATTTACAAAATTGCACATATTTTTGGATATTAGTATATTAAAATGTATCTCTTATAGTTTTATTATATTATTAAAAGTATGGTTATGATTCGATTAATTCAATTTTTATATAAAAATCATAGCACGACCTCTCGCTCGCAAAGCTAGCAATTCATGAACGATTAAAATTTTGCTCAAGGCATGCCAAACGATTTAATATTTCTGTGTCAATGAGATTGCGGTTTGTAGTCATGATTGAAGTAGTAGTCTAAAACGTAATTTTTTATTTTTATAAATATGTAAGTCTTATTTGAATTTTTAAAAATAAAAACTCAAATTAACAAATTATCAAGTTTTATTGATGGTAGGGGAGGAGGTGGGGTACGCAATTATATAAAAATGAATTATAATTTAAATATTTTTTTGATATTATGAGATTTTTTTTCAATTTTAAAAAATTTATAGAGGTCCATTGCGTCCCTTTATGTAGATGTGCCACTGCATATGCAAATGGTGACAGGATCTTTGATGAGGGGCAAGTTAACATTAGTAGGCATAAATGAGAGGTGGCAACCATGTAAAAACAGCTATTTTAAGCGGTATATGTTAATTTTTAAATTCCGGGAGCGGCTTTGCCGGTCTGCTAACGTACCCAAAAGTCATGTCATAAATATAAAATCACGAAGGGGCACGAATTTTTACTACCATCACGACTACCTAAGCATTCTCTCCCACATTCATGGACGGCGACACCCAGATTCCTATTATCCTATCTAGTTTACTGGTACTCCAGAGTAAAAGTGCTAAAATGGACGCGTGACTCGCGGCATTTGCTGGCGTCCACAAGGACGTAATATACGGAAATTCCTGAGCTAAAGGTCTCTCATCTCATGTCAGAATTATTTTCTTCTCCAATAAAAATAAAATGCTTAAGATCTTGCTAGGATGTTGTCCAAATTTACACATTAAGAAATAAAACATAAAAATTAAAATATTTTATGAATTAAAACGTTGTAATAGAAGTGATTAACGGTTCTGATTTATAATTTATTGACGCTGTTTCGAAGATTTCTACTAACCAATTTGCACGGGCGCCAGGACCCAGAATGTTCCGTCGCCCTCAGCTCTTCATAATGCGGGTGGCGCTGTTCCGCGCTAAATGAAACGATGCTGTCTTTTGAGGAATGCTGGTCTATTGTCCATGTTAGGCTGTTGAACTTCAGTCACCTGGCACGAGCTTTCCCAGTGCATACAAATGATCAGAGACGATCGTAATAAATTAATTAGTATTCATAAACATTTTTCTAAAATTTATACTGTATTTCTATATTAAAAATAAAATAAAGATGAAAAACGAATCAATCACTATTTAAGACTTCCCCCATTTTGCTTCCACGTGATGTATAAGATTTTTGTCATTTTAGTATGCCCGAATATGAAGATCTACGTCCGAGCAGCGGCCGATGTTCGACACGCGTGAGTTCGAGCAGGTGAGCGGCACGCGTTTCGCTGACGCCGCCAGCAGCCCAATCCGTACTCTGTACTTCCTCGAAAAGGAGCACATCAGATAAAGCGACTGTGCCAAATTTCCGGTAGAGACATTTTTGGGATAATAAAATACCAATATCAGTCAAACACAACGTCTGGCGGTAAAACAAAATTGGGCCATTTCCAGTGACGTTGGATAGAATAATTTCCATTTTCCAGTTGGATCGTCTAATATTTTATATTTTTAATTTTTTCTGATTTCTGCAGGTTAGTTTTTATATTCTCTTTACTGAAGAGAACTGCTGATAAGATGGACAATTTTCATGCGGTGTGATGGCGTAGCCATTTTTAGACATTCGAGGGCGAGAGGGTTGTATTGCAACGCCAGGAACAGACGTCGTACCTGGCCCTCTGTCCTTTTCTCCTCTCTTTCTCTCGCGGTGGCGTTGGAGAGCGAGCATGTGGGAATAAAAACGGGAAAAAGCGTTTAAAAAAGGAGTCTTGTTCCTGCAGCGGAGTCAGCAGCAGGACGACCCAATCCCCATATCCTCTCCTCTGCATTGGCAACGCTTCCTCCCACGGACTAGGGTTTTCTCGATTCTCGCCCGAACGGCGGAGGGAGGGAACACTGCAAAATTTTGTAAAGAATTTTCAAATTTTTTGGTTCCGGAAATTTGGGACGGATTGAAACTCGGATTGCATGCGGCCACGATCCTGTCGAATTCTTCTTGGTTCAGCTATTCTGTAAGTTTTTGAAATCTTCAATGTTTCTTTTGCTACGCTTTTCTATTTCTGGATTATTGTGTGTTTAAGGATGGAGATCGGAAAAGGAGAGTTTTGATGCGTTCGAATGTCGATTTTTTTTTTTTTTTTTTTTTGGACTCGAAGATTTTGGAGAAGTTTCATTTTCATTTCATCTTTTTTCGGCTTTTTTAGTGCCTTTACTTTTTATATTTTTCTGATTGGTTTGGTTTTCTATCGTAAATAAATTAAAAATGAAATTTTCGTCATATTAGAAATGCACGTACTTATGCAGATCACTACTTTTTCTCCCCACTTTCATTTTCTTAATTTTAGTACGGAACTATTGATGGTTTATTCATTTTTTTCGTTGGTTAAAGGGTACGTCGAAAAGTTTTAATTTTTGGTTATTTGGTCGGTATTTCTTGCTATGAAATATATTTTTTAACCTGTTGCAACGATGCGGAGGTATTATACTTTCCTTTTATCTAATCTCGAGTTTATTAGATGAAATTTGATTTTCGATATGAAGGACTTTTTAGTCCTATTTGTTGATGGTTTTAATTATATGTATTTCCTTGTAGATCATATGGTCTTTGTTATGAGTTTGTGCTGATTTTGCAATATTATTTGTTTATATTTTTATTTTTATCCTAACAGTAGGCCTTTTTGGCTGCGACTGGATATCTTGGCATTGCCTATTTCGTGCGACTGTTCTTGCTGAGATGAGGAAGATGAGATTGATAATTCGAGCTGCTGGTCATGTTCGGTCAGCCTCTAGGCTTAGAGGAGGAGGTGCTCTGTCGAATTGTTTAGGTAGAGGCAGGCGTATGAGCTTGCATAATTCGGTGGGGTTTTCTTCCTCCATGCTTCTCAATTCTAATGAATTGGACAGATCTTTTCACCAGCTGACATTATCTCGAGCTCTGTCCACGCCTGCAGCAAATGATACTTCTGCAGGTTTTTCTCGGACAACCACCCTCCATGCAAATGCTTATTCGGATCTTGCATGTTTGTAATTGTTGCTCTTTTTAAAGAATGTCTGTCGGATGGAATAAAATTTGAGTTTGCTTTCTTAGAATTGTATTTGATCTGTTTCAAATTTACGGTTTTGGTTTATTGGTGTGGATCCTAGGTTCTAGTTCAAGCATGGATTTTGGGGGAGGTCCCCTTGCAGAGTATGAAAGAAGAATTGTGGCTGGGGAACTTCTTGATGGTGATGTCTTCCAGGTACAAATGTCCAAATCAGTCTTAGTTCATCCATCTGTCACTAGGACAGTGGGACTTGAATATGCTTACCAATTTCGGTTGTTAATGCATGCAAAATTTGGCATCGACCATTGCAGGAAAGATTATCTGCTAAATGAGCTAGCCATTGTCTCTTTTGAAATTGGTTTTGCATGAGATAGGGACGCATCCATCACAGGGCATTGGATGCTTTTCTGGCAAAAGTATGCTAGTGCGTGATAACGATACCTCTTTGACTGGTTAATGCCACATTCTGTTGGATCTCTTTTCTAGCAAAATGCAATTTCACTTCCTACAAAATCTAGCACAGTTGTGATTTTGCAATATCTGATGCATCCTGCAAGACAACACTTTGTGATTGGTGCTATCTGTTTAACATTTATGCTACAAGCAGAGAATATAAGCTCATACTGATGCAGCTTTTGCATAAGACAAAATGAAATGTCACTGTGGTGTCAAGGTCCACACCATCAGCATTTTAACCGAGTTGTTTTAAATATCAGTAATGGTTTGACATTGTTCTATTTGGTTCACATTGTGGGCTTAGATTGACACACTTAGAGCTCTTCAAAGACTCTATGATGAACTTGTTGAATCAGCTGATACCTGTCAATTGGATCGTTATGCTGCTTCAGAGAAAACTGCGAGGTAATTCATTCATCTCAGGTTCTTTCTATTTTGGCACTTGAGTATTTTGTTATAGTGCCTATGTTTGCTAATGCTAATGACTGCTTGAAATGATTGGATGTAGCAGGTCGTTCTTTAAATAATTTTCTAAATTGACAATGTTATCTTTTGATGCTTCATAATCTTCTAGGAGTAGATGGTTATGGACTCGTCTTCTGCCACAATCTTCATCTTCACCTGTCAAAGGACTTTACCTCTATGGAGGAGTGGGCACTGGAAAAACGATGATGATGGACTTGTTTTATGAACAACTGTGAGTAACAGAGCTTTCTGATGAATTTAGCTATCACGTAACACATAATTTGTCGAAGTTGTGAGTAATTAGTAGTAAAAAAATCCTGTAGTTTCTTCAAGAAGTGTAACTTCAAACATGTGCAATGTTTTTACCCAGGCCATCTAACTGGAGGAAGAAGCGTATTCATTTTCACGACTTCATGTTGAATGTCCATAGTCGCCTTCAAGTGAGAATTTTCTGCTACTTATTTCCCTCCATAACCACCTAGGCATCCTGTTTGTTTGACTTCTTTTGCATTGGTAATTTTTCCGTGTTTCAACAGCAAAAAGATCAATCATTTGGTTCTTCTTCAATTAGAAGAAAAAAAAATGTAATTTGGGTGGCAAGGAAAAATTAAATTTCTGATGACACTTTTAGTGCTCATCACAAAGGGTGTCATTTTCTTCATATTTGACTGCATTCTATAGTATCTAGATCATTAAAAGCAGAATTTCCATGGTCCTGTAATCAATTGCAGAGGCATAAAGGTGTGGCAGATCCTTTGGAGGTTGTTGCTGGGGAGATATCAGATGAATCTATTTTATTATGTCTTGATGAATTCATGGTATGTAAGAAATCTCATGGTAGGTGCATCATCTTCTTCTAAGCAAATTCAATAGCTAACATTTGGTTGCTTTACTCTCGTTTTTAAAAAATTGTTCTTATGTTTCAATGTGAATTTCTTGTGTTGTTAGGTGACTGATGTTGCTGATGCTTTGATATTAAATCGTCTTTTTGGGCATTTATTCAGCAAAGGAGTTGTAAGTAGTATAATTATGACTTATGCCTTTCATTTCATTGTAACAGTTTTCTTTGAAGTTTATGTTACATGAAACTGTCGTAAAAGGGAGAAAAACCACTTATTTGTGGATTTGTTGAACTGTTTATGTATTTAGGTTCTTGTTTCCACTTCAAATCGTGCTCCGGATAACCTTTACGAAGGTGGCTTGCAAAGGGATTTATTTTTGCCATTCATTGCTACTCTGAAGGTATTTAATTCACTTTGCGCTCTCAATTTGAATGTTTATGTGGCCAATTCGTTTGCCTTATGCTTACCAGTGTTCCAAATGCAGGAGAGATGTTTAGTTCACGAAATCCGTTCTGCAACGGACTATAGGAAAATGACTTCGGTATTTCTTAATTTCTTATATGCTTATTAAAGCTTTGCTGGTTTCAATTTCATTACAAATATGAAATCACCTGTTAGTAGCTTTGTTGGTGCATTTACTTTTTCTTTGTGTGATGCAGATTCAACAAGGCTTCTATTTTGTTGGATTGGAGTATCATGGACTTCTGAAGAAAAAGTTCCAGCAGTTAATCGGGCAACATATGCCAAGGCCCCAAGTTGTGGAAGTTGTTATGGGACGTAAATTGGAGGTTTGTTTTCTGATGGTCGCGCATATTTCATCCGGATAATACTTTTGAAGCTGCATCTTTGGTTTGCCACCACATACATATGTCCAGCAAGCATTACCTAATATAAACCTTCATTTTCAGGTTCCTTTGGGTGCAAATGGATGTGCGTACTTCCAGTTTGAGGAACTCTGTGACAAGCCTCTGGGGGCTGCAGACTATTTTGGATTGTTCAGTAAGTTTACTCTTGTATTATAGGAAAATCAGAACTCCTTGAGTGTATGTTACAATGTTGTTATGCATGTGAGTTACTTGCATTACAAACTGGCTTCTGATTTTTAATACCAGGCATATTTTCAATTTTCATTTTTTTCAGAAGAATTCCATACTGTAGCATTGGAAGGTGTACCAGTATTTGGGATGCACAACAAAACAGCAGCATATCGGTTTGTCACTTTAGTTGATGTATGTACCAATGTCTTGTTGCTATTGTTTCTTTATGGGCTGCATGCCTGTTTCCCACACTTCTCAATTTGTGGTCTTAGGATCTTTGTGATCAATTGGATTTTCTTGTTTTTGTTTATAATGTATAATTTCATCAAGCTGGAAACTGTTATGATTTTGTTCTGTGTTTTGGAGAATGGTACACCGTACACTGGTCCAAGGAATTATTTTAAATTGCAGAATCATGTGAAAGAGATTGAAGATGTGCTGATTAACTCCGAATTTCTACTTAATATTTTCTTCCTTGGGTTTAGGAACTGGAAGCACTAAAGAGATTGAAGATCTGCTGATTAACTCTGAATTTCTACTTAATATTTTCTTCCTTGGGTTTAGGAACTGGAAACACTAAGGACATCATGGAGGAACTAGTTCTTAAATTGGAAAAGGACAAATCTCTGAATGCTGTATTTAGATACTTTTTGGTGAACCCAGTGTTGCTTCTGAGTCTTGACTGATCCATATTAATTGAGAGTTCTGAGCATTGTCATGCTTCTTTCCATGAAGGGGAAAATTTCATTGCCACCTTCGAGTGACAGAATCAATACATGATTGTCTATGTCTTATAGCTGCTTAACTCTTTCACTGTCTTTTTTCTAATCAATGTTATCTTGACAATAGAAATATTCTAATATGGCTGGCCAGCATGCTTCAGATTTATTGATGTCATGCAGTGGCATTAGCATTTTCTTTAAATGATAAACCGAAGCAAATGCAAGATCTAAGGCGAGAATATCAGTAAAAAAAAAAAAAAAGTAAATGGTGACAGTTTTTGACTGGTTGAAAGAACAAGTTGGACGCAGATGGTTACATTGAAAAAAGGAATGAACTGTGCTTCAGACTTTTATCATTCTCATTCCGTTCTACCTGTTCCTCTCTATTGCATCATTTGGTCGATTGTCGATCACTATGTGAGATGGAAAAACTGTTGTTACTTATGTGCACCGATGGGAAGTCATATTAGAGATCCAGCTCCTCCTACAAAACCAGGTGTTCCTTTTCTGGATTACATATGGTGACAGTTCACAGACTAATGTTCTTCATGAACCATCGAGTTCTCTCCCATGGTTGATTACTGAAGTTGATGCATGGGCTGAATCCCTTTGCAATATCTCGCTCCAAGCAGTGTCCTGGCAGCTATTTTAATCCTTCAACTACTTATGCATACACTTATTATAATTTTTTATTATTCTTAATTTTTTCCTTCATGTTTACAGGTGATGTATGAGAACAGAGCCAGATTTTTATGCACAGCTGAGGGATCTCCAATTGAACTTTTTGACAGAGTAGTGACAGTGGCTGATGCACAAAGGATAGCACCTAGAACCTCATCACGGTCAAGGAAGAGTGATGATTTGGACCTTTGTGTGGACAATGAGTTAGGATTTGCAAAAGATCGCACCATCAGTAGGTTGGTGTGAACTGATTATGCATCTTTGTTTCATACTAACTTGCGAAGAGCAGTAGTAGACTTCTTAGTTAACTGGCATTTTAGTTAGGAAAGCGTTTTAAACACCTTTGACAAGAGGTCCACACTCTTCGTTTTCAACCAACACTGTCTTTCCCTTAACCAATCCATATTCAGTTGCTGACTTGAAAGGGGCTGTTTGATAATGATTTGAAGATGTTTACTCCATGAAAATGCTTCTATGAAACTGGGTTTCATCAAAGTGATTTCATGGAACCCACTCCATTGTTGAGATGTTGATGATTGAGGGAAGATCTAATCCATTAATTGTATTTAGCATAATTTGTTTAGCTATGAGACCAAGTTTTATCCAAATCCAATATGTGCATAGGCCACATTTACTAAAAAATAGTTATATTCGTGGGTAAATTAGGGAAAATGCTTAGATCCATTCACATATGTATTAGAATGTAGTATTACTTTATAAAATCATTTATCTAAGTAGCAGTGATATTTTAGATGATTTAGATGTTGAAAATATCGCTTAAAAATTGATATTTAGCATTAAATTATTTTATTGCGTTGATTTTACATGTTTGTAGAAGCGACCCATATAAAGTGACACTCGATAAATGAAAGGGTTTCCATGATAATATAAATGATGCTAGTATGATAAATAGAGTGAATTTTCTATCGATCATCTAGTTGTTAAAAATAGAGAGGGCTCTATAGAAGAGGGCTTTTATAAAAGTATTCTCGTTTACTCCATGCCTGTCTGGGTGGGATCGCCTTGTGATAGCACACTGTTGTTGAGCAATTCAACTGAGTTATACTTTGGAATGTGCTGGGTATCTCGGCAGCATCGTGGACCAAGCATGAGTCGATTGGGCATTGTTGGTTCTTTTGTTTTTGTTTTCAACTTTTCCTGTTCTGGAGGTCTTTACCTTTTCAAGTCATAGAGGGATATCTTCCAACTATCCTGGTTTTTTTTTTTTTTGCATAATTCGTTCAGGAGCAGCAGTCGAAGTTATCTAAATGGTTGCCCTGACCTGTCGAAATTTGTCTTGCAGATTGACAGAGATGCACAGCAAAGAATACCTCAACCACCATGCAGCCACGTTGGTAGAGAAGCCCTCCCAGGAAGAAGCAAAAGAGGATTGCGGCGCTGTTCTGGCATGATATGGGAGATAATATTTCATGAGGAGGTTGTGAATTATAATTTGTAAATGGGGCCTAGTTTTGGCTGGTATCATCAATAATGAATTAGAGAGGTCTGTTCCGATGGCCACGTTGGCTAGTCAAGATTGTTTGTAAGGTTAAAACCATGTTCGACTGATCAGTTACAATAAATGAATGAAGAGTAAAAAAAAGAGGTTCTATCATTGGAGATTTGGGTCCATCTGAAAACTCCTTGTGTGGCTGTGTTTTTTTATTCTTTCAGTTTTGTTGATACATGCGTGCAACAGTATTAGTAAAATTGAAATTTATTTGAGAGTTTTGCATTAGGGTCCACCGAAATTTCAATGCATTTGCATGCATGGAAACATTGGCCCCGTTAAAAGTTACTTATTTGCTACGACGGCGTAAATTCAAAATAAGAAACCAAAAAAGGCCATTAATTGGTATTAAAATTTTCAGATTAAAAGGAAAAATACATCTAACATCTAAATGGTAGTCATTTTGTAAGAACAGTGGCCCATGATAGCCATTTTTCTTTTTTTTGTGATTTCTAGTTACCAACCATTTTAGGGTGTGTTTGGTTGGAGGTAAAATTTTTGATGAAAAGTTTTGGGGGTAGAAGTTGCCAAATTGATAGAAAATGATGTGATATAATAGGGGTAATGATGAGGAGTAAAGAGAATAAAGTTAAAATAGATAGGTTAGTTGTATGGGTAGTTGTGTAGAAATGATTGAAAAGTAGGGTAGTTTGTATAGAAAAATGTGAAAAAATAATTAAAAAATAGAGTAGTTATGGAGAGTGAAAAGTTTTGGGTTGAAAAGTTTTAGTTGACATATTTTAGCCCCAAACAAACACACCCTTAATGTGGAACGACTTCCCTCACCTAATTTTGAAACCAGGGCTAAAATCACTTGCCAAGTTCGACCATCATTTTCATCAGTATCAAGAATTTTCAACATGGATAATAAAGTTTTACTTGATTGAAAGATTAGTGAACCGAAGGAGTTTGATATCCCTTATATTGGTTTATTAGAAAATGAATTTTAGGTTAAGCGAATGTATTTGAATTGATATTGGATAAAAGTATAAAACTAAAATAAAAGAGCCCTATTTACATTTAACTGTCCATCTTTTTTGTAAATCTGCAATTCTATTGTCGTAACTTCTCATTTTAGAAAGATGTCCCTGTTACAAACTTCATTTGCAAAAATGCCTCTGTTATTAGCTTTAAGAGTCATTTGTGACAAATCCAAATACAATCAAAGTCCTACAATAATATCCATGATTTGTCTCCCTTGGTTTTTCGTATTTGGTCAAATTGGAATGAATAAACTTTTTGGTTCCCATAGAAAATTCTAATAGCCATTGTTAGGAAGTCTGTTTTTACAAACAAATTTTATAAATTGGAGTACTTTTGCAAAATTAAAATTGGGTTGAAATTGTAAAATGGGACATCAATATTCTTGCAATTCATAACATTTTGTTTATAAAAATAACTCTTATTTTTAAATTACTTGCATCAGGACCCCTTTTTCAACTTTTTTGCAAATGATCTTCAGTTTCGAAATTACTTTGCAGAAGGCCTCCACGATGGTTGCCAATTTTTTGAAATACAAATGAAAATTAATTTACTGACTTTCATATTCATACAGCTTTATGCAAACAACATCCTTATATGAGTTTATATATTTTAGGGCCCATACATAAATATAAAATAGATTTTGTTACAAAATGAAAAGTTATCCAATATAAATTGCATAATGTAAAATAATCAGGGTTATTTGCAAATATCCTCAAACTACTGATGCGCGTCCGGGCCGGAGCCATGAGCCCGACAGAGGGTTCAGATGATGACAAAAAACTAACTGCCATGAACAGACAAAGATTCGCGCAGTTGGAGATTACGAGAAGGAATTACACCCAGTACGTAAAAGCTGAAAAGTGATCGAAGCCAACCATTAGGCGGGCCCATTTATGTAAAATCGTAAAAAATTTTCAGAAACCGACGTATCTCAACTATCCATCTGAAATTTTCTTATTTTTCCAATCTCGCGAGAATTTAGAGGAAATGGATTTTAGCATGGAAATATGGAGCTAGAAGTTACCAATTCCTTGACTGTGACAACCATATCGCAGGATCCAAAACATAGACGGTTCAGATCATCGAGAGAACGTGGTGGAAAACGACTCTGGCGCCCGACTGAATTTCCAGTCGCGCGACGCGGTGGTAGTTTCTCGTTGGGAAATATGACTAGGCGAAATGGCAAGCCCGCGCTTATGCGAATCGAGTATGCAGGAGAGAGCGCGACATGCATCGTTATTTCTCTTCGCCGAAGCTCCCAAAGGCGAATCTCTCCCTCGCCCTGCCTTCTCTTCGCCGATCGGCCGCCAAAGAATCTTCTCCTGCCGAGGTATTTCAAACTCTACCCGTGCTGTGGCGCTTTCTCTCTTTCCCTGATGGAATGCATTTTGGAAAATTTACAATCCAGAGATTTGAAAAGCACAACATTCCATTCGCATTTGTGTTTTCGAGCCGAGAAATTCTGATAGCCATTGAGTGATATGAAAGTGGATGAAAAATAATGGCGGATGATTGGAATCATCTAACGACCCGGACGATGCGATCAGGGGTCATTGGTTTTGTGACGGATTTTGGGACTGAAGGTCGGTTTTTTTTTCTTCGGTGGTGTTCTATGCTCAGTTGTATAGCTTTTTCTAATGCTGGATCATCCTATGGTGAAGCTCGCCTCGTGGAAGGTTATGTTTTGGCGTGGATTTATAGGACTGTTCTGCATCCTTGGAGGGGCAGGGTCGAATTCTGACAAAATTTCTGATCTTGTAGATGAGAGCTGTCCTGAGCTGGTTCTAGGTCTGTTTCTGTTTTCCTAGCCTGTTTAGGTGGTTTGACTTCCGGGCTTTTGTCTGAGCTGTGCTTTCTTGGAACTGACAATCGGGAAATCGTAGCAAGCCGATCTCTTTGCTGGCAGGAATTCTAAGAAATCAACTACCCGTAGGAAACATTTTGATGAAAGTGTTTGTTGTTAAAAATCTGGAGACTTTTAACTACCAGATCACCATGCTTCATGCTAAGCGAGACCAGAGAGGAATCATGAATTTCGTAACTCATAGCTGCAGGATTATTCCGCCATTTTTATTATGGTGAGAAATATTTCTCTCTGTAATGTCTGACTATGGCATTCTATATAGTATATGAGAATTGAGGACAAATTGATTGTTTTTATGTAGAACTTACCATTCTTGATTTCATGCAGCATTCGCATCTCATATTTGACGTCCTATTTTCTTCACTTGTCAAGAATTCATATTTAACAGACCATTGGAAGATACATGGTGGTTTACCAGATCTTGATCATTCTTTTTTCTCAAATAGTAGCTCCATTTGATTAACTGGATATTATCATGACTGATGCTTCAGCATTTATCTTGGGATAGAGGTAGTACAATATCGAATATTCTTAGTCATCGTTAATGTGATGCAAACATATCACCTTGTCTTGTTTGTAAAATAATCTCTTTCAGGATCCAAAAGTCGGAATGGCAGGGGCAGGTGTTAGTCAGCAAAGCCTAAGAAAAGCTATTGGAGCTCTGAAGGACACTACAACAGTTGGACTGGCAAAAGTGAACAGTGGATACAAGGTCTTCTCTATTAAATTTAAGCCTACCTGCATGTCGTGGTTTATTGTAAAAGAAAAGATGGTTCCTGAAAGATTCTTGTTGGCATATCCAGGAATTGGATATTGCAATTGTCAAGGCCACAAACCATGTTGAACATCTGTCGAAAGAAAAACATATCCGCAGTGAGTCTGAGCTCTCTTCAGCAATTCATTGGAAAAGCATTTGGTATGACTATTCAATATGTGCCTGTCAAAACAACAACAACTACAACCACAAGACTGATTCTCAGAGAAAGAAGGAAGGGTTGGCTGGGAACCACATATTGAGTTCAAACTTGATGAATTATTGGCTAACTGGAGGAGTACCTAATATGTTTTCTTCAAAACCCCTTTTTGTTTGGATTCAAATTTTTACATCTTCTCAGCCATGAAAAAAATTTTGCTTTCATCTTCTGTTTCTTTCATTTCTTTTTTTGTTTTTTGAAAATGTGTTTTCTAGAAAGAATTCTGCCTTATATGCCTAACATATATGTTTAGCTATGGGTGTTCATACTTGTTTCTTGTATATTTGTCTTGGAAACATCATGTTTCTTTTTACTCCACTTTTTTAATAAAAATGGCTCTGAGATCAGATCCGTTACTGACCCTAACTGTGCAAATGAGTGGTTTTTTGAAGAAGCTCAAATTTCTTAAATAAGTTTCAACTTCGTGAAGCCAGAAAATAAAAACAGAAAGAAAGTGAAGCAATATCTTTTATCTGTATTATTTTCACCATACATGGAATTTGGCTTAGCTTCTTATGAAGCTTAGTAGGTTTCTACCAACATCTGTTTACTAAAAAATTGGTAAAATATGCAACTAATACTTTCTTATTTTCACCATACATGGAATTTGGCTTAGCTTCTTATGAAGCTTAGTAGGTTTCTACTAACATCTGTTTACTAAAAAATTGGTAAAATATGCAACTAATACTTTCTGTAATTGTATAACAGCTATATTTGATGCAGCTTCTGCTAAAAGACCCCAAGCTGATGTTACATATTGCATACAAGCTCTTTCAAGACGTCTAACCAAAACACATAATTGGGCAGTATGTTTTGCCGCTACCTTGGTTTGTTTTGTCATAACGTCTGCTCTGTTGCTTTATTCCATATTTTACTTGTAGCAATTTAACAGCAAGTACATGTTGAAAAAAAAAATATTACCACAAGAACACGTGTTGATGATAGCACTTTAAAAGGATTACACAATGGGAAGAGAAGAATTTGT
The DNA here is from genome assembly GCA_030490835.1 of Annona cherimola. NCBI lineage: Eukaryota > Viridiplantae > Streptophyta > Magnoliopsida > Magnoliales > Annonaceae > Annona > Annona cherimola. The sequence continues at coordinate 12,848,237 of CM059976.1, forward strand.
GCATTTTGAGGAGTTAACACACTGGAAGGAACCATTTTCTTGTTATTTTGAGTTGTACATGAGGTAGCCCATCCAGTTGTTTAATATAACAGAATCAAAGGTGTTAAATTGGCATCTCTAGGCATATGGAATGACATTCTCCAATCTGCCCAAATCCCCTGTCTGTTTGTTTAATTTCTATCTGAAGAAGCATCAGAAAGAATAGGCATCACAATGTTCATCATAGAAGATTTCAGTAATTTGTAATATGGATTTGAATACTCACAATCTCCCTTTCCCTCCTCTCCCAAGGGAGCAGCAATGCCTGGTGATGACATCACAGTGCATGCTTGAAATTCTGTGCATATGTTGTTGCATCCCCTTTCAACTCTCTCTTTAACGGAACAATGAAAATAACGGATAACATAATGTATTGAAAGCAGTCATCTACATTATTACCAACCTTTTTTTTTATTCCATAAATGTTTGTTTTCTGCCACTAGTATACCAAACAAACAATGGGGGAGATTTACAATTCAGCTACAAAACCAATATTGTGTTTTGGTGGTGAAGGAAAACATGTTTCCAAGGACTTAGCCAAAATGAGGATGTTTGCAATAGATTAGTGGCAGAACTAGGAGGGATAAAATTAGAAGTCTAGCAATGGAAGGAAATTAGAAGTGGTCTTGATAGGTAATAAGATTACTAGATTCAGATGATTAAGGGTGATCTCCTTCAGCTGGAAGAAATAAGAGAGAAAGGGAGGGTTTAAAAAAAAAAAAAATGCAAATGGAGATCGTAGAGAACATATGAAGATAAATTAGCTAGCAGAGTACATGGCCTTGATAGAATGGACTGGTGGAACAGGATATGCAGGTACTCAGTCTGCCAGAGAAACTTACATGCTAATGAGAAATTACTATATTTTATGAAGATCTACATCATCAAAATTACTGGAGACATTGGAAGATCTGTTCTTTTTGTATAATGTTCCATGAATAAAAAAGTGGTATGCAGTCAAACATGTCTCTTTGATTATCCCAGCATGTCAGCCGCCAGCATTTAATCTGGTTTTTCTGACTCAATATACTTAGGGTATACAATTTTTTGCATAGTTTTCATGCCTATTCCAAGAACAATGAAATACTTTTCTTCTAGAAGACTGGTATATGCTGTCAATTGATCTTCCAATCTCCACATTTTTGCAACAGGATTGCTACATTTACCAACAGGAACATTCATTAGCCTTTGTGCTAGTTGTGATATGTTGCATGAACTCAGGTTATTGCATTCATGAACACTAGTAAAAAATGCATGAATTCAGGTTATTGCATTCATGAACGCTAGTAAAAAAATGAAAGGTAACTAAGTGAAAGACTGTTGTGGTTATATTTGATGGTATATACGGAAATGATCAAAATATGAGTTATTCTCAGTTGTCTATATATGACTCTGAAATCAATTACATTGTAACCATAGCTCTTGGCTTAAATGTCAGACATGGGAATGTACATTTTATGTACCCTGTAGTCGTCTCAGGTGCTAGTTTGTCTAATCTGACATCTAGCTGATCTCTTGCAAGCACTCAGGTTGCATTGAAAACATTGATTATCATTCACCGTGCTTTGAGGGAGGCTGATCCCACATTTCGTGAAGAGCTCCTCAGCTTCACCAGGATTAGAGGTCAAATGCTGAACTTGTCACATTTCAAGGATGATTCAAGTCCAAATGGTATTCCTTTTTCCATCAATTTTTTGTCACTTGCACAAGCATTGAAATAAGGAGCTAATCATGCCAAACATTTGGTTTATTTTTCTCTGAAGCATGGGATTACTCTGCTTGGGTTCGCACTTATGCTTTGTATCTGGAGGAAAGGCTAGAATGCTTCCGTGTACTGAATTATGATGTTGAAACTGATGATTCAGTAAGCTGTTTGACCTATACTATCTTACTTACTGTTCTATTGCTTTTTGAACCTGTGAAAAACCCAGTAACGACTTAAGATGAGGAATTTCTTGGATTCATTTTGTTCCTTGTACGTTGAGTTCAAAGATGATTTAAAACTTATTATTTCTTTATATAAATGCAACAGAAATCCATCTTTAGTTTTTATCAAGACCAACTGGTCAAATACCTGTCTAACTGCATATCTGAATTTGAATCCAGCTTATATCAAATATTGGATACTATGCATGGTATGTTAGACACATGGGTTAGATGATAACAGAAGTATGATAACAAGGACATCATTAAAAAAATATGGTCGAATTGCATGGTTGTTATATGTCACGCCTTGCCCAACAGTCACGAGCATTGTCCGCTTTGGGCCTTGCGTCCACACGGTTTTGTCCTTCTGGGCTCACCCCAAAAGGTGCATCGACCATTCAACCAGAGCCTCCACTTATAGCTCAAGCTCCCTCCTTCATCCTAACCGATGTGAGATATTACATCTACCCTAGTGAGGACGCTGGAGCCCCGATGGGGGTGGATGTAATATCCCACATCAGTTAGGATGAAAGAGGGAGCCTGGGTTATAAGTGGAAGTTCTGGTTGAATGGTCGAGGCGCCTTTTGAAGTAAGCTCAGAAGGACAAAACCATACAGGCGCAAGGCTCAAAGCGGTCGATACCTGCAACTATTGGCCAGAGTGTGACAAAATGGTATCAGAGCCAACTCCCGATATCCTGTTGGTGTGTCTAGTGGGAGCTCATCTAGCGAGGACGTTGGAGCCCCAAGGGGGGTGGATGTAATATCCCACGTCGGTGAGGATGAAAGAGGGAGCCTTGGCTATAAGTGGAGATTCTGGTCAAATGGTTGAGGCGCCTTTTGGAGTGAGCTCAGAAGGACAAAACCGTGCGGGCTTAAGGCCCAAAGTGGACAATAAGTGCGACTATTAGCCAGAGCGTGACATTACAAGCCAAGAAAGTTTTCCAAAACAACTTTGAAAGTTATGATCATTCCATTTCATTTTTGAACTTGTTGTATAACTTTATATTTTTATGAGGACTTCAAGGTATAGAGGTGAAAAGAAAAGGTAGAAGAATATTAAGAAACTTAGAGATAGAGAGATTCTATTTGATAAAATCTGTATTTCCGACAGAAGGGTTTCACCCTTACAATTTAGCATGCTATGTGAGCTATAGTCGGACTCTTGAGCATTTGATCTTTCCAGAACATTTCACTTTTTAACTTGTCAGAGTAACTGGATTACATCTTTAGAAAATCCAATTACTTGAAAGGAATCCTACAAAAAATTTTGATTTCTCTAACTTTTGAAGCAGAAATCAATTTTCTGATATTTGGAAAGATATTCTGTTGGCAGAAAACAAAGGATCTTAACAAGTCTGACATGCTTGAGCAATTTCCTCCTTTGCAACAACTTCTTTTCCGTCTTATTTCATGCCAGGTGCTGTGAACTTCACCCCTGATTGACAAGTTTGTTTGGATAATCTTTGTTATTTGAATTTTTATCATGTAACTGCATATGGTTTCCTTCAGTGTCCTGACTCACAGAGAAATAAACAAGTTTGTTACATCATCTTTGACATTCAGTGTCTTTTTTTTTTTTTCTCTGCAGCCGGAGGGTGCAGCTATAAATAATCATATGATTCAGTATGCACTTTCAATGGTAAGAGAAATTTCAAAATATTGATGCATTTCTTGATTATTTCTGTGTCCAAACCTGCCTCTTCTGGTCGTTTGTGTGCAGGTTGTTGGTGAAAGTACTAAGCTTTATACTGCTATTAATGATGGTATTCACAATTTGGTGGACAAGGTTGAGTTAATATTTCTTTATCTTTTCCTCCACACATGCAAATTTAGTTGTATATATGAATTCATGCACACTTGCATCATACATACACATCTACACACAAATCCAAACACATATGCATACTATGTTTGTTGATTTCTACTTGGAGATGTCAATACACAAGTTGCAAACAGAACTGCATCAACTGTACCAAGGGCGGTATCCAATTGTAAAATGGAATGCATGTTGAATTAGATAGCTCATTGAAAAAAAAAAAAAAAAAATGATCCAAACTCAACATTACTGGGGGGATTATCATCTATAGTTCTGAATACAAGAGTAGGCAGGTGAACCTTAACATCTAAGTGGAGAAAGTGAAAGAAAGTTTTGCAAAAGATGAAGATGAAGAAGGCATTAACTACATAAGTAAAAGCCTTATGAAGAAACAATTAGGTTATGTTTGGTAATCAGCTTAGGTGGTAACCATGGTTTCCCACACATTCTCAAATAAACGATTTGACATCTTAACTATCTAATTATTCTACTTTTTCCATTTTACCCCCATATTCCAATCATTTTTCACACAATTAGCTTATTTATTACCACTTCAGCCCTATCATATTACATTACTTTCACACTTTTCAAAAATATTTTCTTTCCTAGTTTTTCACTTTCCCACCATTTCCGCATTATCAAATGTCCCCTCAAGGTGCATTTTTGGGAAAACTTTTAAAAGAAAAGTTTCAGATTGAAAAAAAGGGTAGTTGCGGAGGAAAATAGATAGAAAACTTTTGCTTTGGTGAATAATAAACGCACCATTATGCTGCTCAATCCCGTGCTTATCAAGCACCTTATCCCAGTCTTAAATTGGTTACAAGTGTACTTGTTGAATTACCTTGATTGTGCATATGCATTCTTGAAGAAATTTTGTATATTGCCTAAAGCTGCATCTATTAGTTGTGTTTGCCAGTCATGCAATACAGTGATTCTATTTTTTGTGGCAGTTTTTTGAGATGCAGAAACATGAGGCTGTTAGGGCACTTGACATTTACCGCAAGGCAGTTCTGCAGGCGTGTACATCATGCTCATTTGTTTACTAGATTAAAGAATGTCATCTGTAATTCCTAATTCTCTTTGGAAAATTTAACATTGTATGGCTTCAGGCAGAAAAACTATCCGAGCTTTTTGAGTTTTGTAAGGGACTTGATCATTTGAAAGGAAAGAAGTTTATTAAAGTTGATAAGGTATTAAAATTTCAAAGCCCTCACAAACAAAATCTTTTCTTTCTTTCTTTCTTTCTTCTTTTGAAGAAGACTATGGTTCTGAACTGGTGGATTATAAGCAAACTTGACAATTTTTCTCTTTTATCCTAGTTTGCTGAATATTTCATCTTGTATCCTTTCCAGCCTCCCGAATCATTTATTTCATCTATGGAAGAATATATCAAGGAAGCTCCCCTTGCAGTACCGAATCTACAGAATGTGGTATAGATTTTTTCTTTTATTATAATTATATTTTGTAAATTTTGTTATTAGTTTGGACTTCTGAATTAAAAGTTATGGGCTTCTGGTCTTTAATGAAGATTGAGCCTACTCCATAATGTAGATCTTTTTAGGTTGTTGAGTTGTTTGAAGTTCTCAAGGATGACTTTGTTGTTGCATTTACTTACTTCTTGGACATGCTAATACTCATCATCAGGGCAACAACAATAAGGGTGTAATTCCCAGTCCCAAGGTAATTAAAGCAATTGAAAGTGACAGAGTGGTGGATGTTTCAGAAAAGACAGAATCAATGGCTGAACCGCAACAGACGCCCACGAGTGAAGTCAGTGTGGCTCAAGAAATAGCAACACTGATCAATCGCTGCCTATCCATACTAGATATATGTGTTTCCTTCCTACTAGTTGATAAAAAGACTACTTCCGAACAAACGTGTCATAATGCTATTGGCTCCCATTGAATCAGGCAATTCTCAATTTAAACAGTTGGTTCATGCTAGAATGTATTCTAGTAGCACTAAAATAGAAATCAGGGATATTTTTGAAACTTCAAGTAATCAACTTGTGGAGTATGTTTATACTACTTTTAAATTTTGTAGAGGTGTGGGCTTTTGAATTTTTGTTTAGGCCTAAGAAAGCATTGGAGTTTGAAGGAATTTACAAAATATAATAGAAGCACAACAAAATCCAATAAAAGAATTTAACAGCATTTAATGAGTTTAATAAAATGTACTACAGTTTATTAGACTGTAAAGTCTCATTAAGAATTTAACAAGTTTTAAAATAGTTCAATAAATTTTAACTGAGTTTAATAAAAGTTATTTTTGAGCTCATTGAAGGTCTATTAAGGCCCCAATAAACTCTATTTAGATCTTTCTTGGGCTTGTGGAGCATTACAAAATTTTAGAAGTAAATATTATTAATTTCCATGAAGCTTTCCTTGGGCTTATTGGGCCTTTCCAAGAGTTTGATGGGTTTTAAAATTGTATTTAAAAGTTCATTAAATTATAATAAAAAGTTAAAAATTGTGAAGTTGATGAACATGTGCCTATTAAAAGTCAACTTACCCTATCTCAATTGTGGATCCAAGGGATCCACCTAGATCCACCAATTAAAACCACATTCCTCATTGTAGTAAGCAACGCACATGTTCTTTTGTAGTGGGATCCAAATTTATAATGGTCATTCTTGATGTGAATGGATGTTCCATTTTGATTTGGGTAGTGAGAGAGGTGGTCAATATTGCTTGTACTGGCAAACACTACACAGTAAATATCCAAAATTAGCAATAACCATTGGAATTGATGTCAATGTCATTGCTTCTAAACATGTCAGTCTTTTATTTCATTTCACCTTGAACTTTTCTGTTTCTATCAGGGCTCAAATGATGTTAGCCAGGGAGCATCAACATCCGATGAAAGGAATGCTCAAGCACCTGCTACTGCCACAGCTGGTGAATGTTCCTGTTAACTTCTGATATTACTGTACTACAGTTCTTCATGAGGCTCGCACACCTCTCCACATGGGATCAAGATCCTCCTTGGAAAAGCATTAAGAAATCTGATTTGTATATCAGATGGCACCTCACGTATGAATAAGGTGTCGCCTGAGTTAATTGTCACTGCCAGCACCTTTCTCAAATGCTTTACAGTGCATTGAAAGTTGCAAATAGCAGTTTTTCATAATATAGCAAATCTTAACAGTTTAAATGCATATGCATAGCCTATGCTTTCTATTTTTTGGCTTTCACATCAAAAGTAAATAACCCTCATGACACACCTCGGAGGGTCAAATCTGGCTTGTCTAAGCATGTATGACAATGTATGATTTTGTATGTGGCTATCCTGAAGCACTTTATGTTGCTTGTACAACAATCCTGTTACTAGCCACAATGCGTTTTGGTTCATTTTGTTACAGAAAAGAAATCATTAAATACTGGTAATGGTCTTGATTCCACCAATGGAGCTACTGAGTGGAAGCTTGCACTTGTTGGCGCACCAAGTTCTAGTCTGAGTGCAGTAGCTGAACATAAACTGGTAAAAGAAGTCTTCATCATCCCACTTGATGCCTCTTGCGTTTTGAATGCATTGTTAGATAAAGTGCAGGAGTTTAACCTATAGGGACTTTCAGGGATAAGAAAAACAGACTCAATTTCGAGATAATTTAAGTATGCATCACAAACATGGATGAAGCAAAAATAACCTAAAGACAATATCAGTTCATGTATGTGTCATTGAATCATGTGCCTGCTCTGAGCATATTCCTGTGGCTAAGGGAATTTTGTATTCTCGATTTGTTGGAAAAATCTGAAAGATTCACAATCGCCGATAATATTTGTCAGTCCTTGTAGAGTTTGAGTGTAGAGACATGATGTTTCCCTTGAGAATGGATTGTACAAAGGTTTTAACAATTTTGGAAGTTGTGTAAACTACAAATTAAATTAAAGTGAAATAAATGATCTTTTGCCAGGAAATATAACTAACAATCGAGGAAAGTTAGGTTGCTAAATAAGTATATCTCACATCATGGAGAGAAAATTTTCACCCCTTTCCATCATAATCATCATTGTTGTCATTGTCTTCATCATCATTATTAAGTAAGGTCAACTATATGGATCCCATTCATCAGTGTTATTCGTCTTCGGCTATCTCCTTATTGCATCTAGCATTTCATGTCCTTCCTAGTAACTCTTTACATCTAGCTTTTTTGTTCTTCCATGTTTCTCTTGCAGTCATCTACTTCAATACATTCATTCTTTGTAAGGTGTCATTACTAGTCTTCCTTTTGCATGATGGAAATTTTCTTTTTTGTTTCTCTAGGTCTTGGGCTTTTCTCTCATGAAATTGGGTGCAATCTACAACCTCTTGGGTTTCCCAATTTTTTAAGGATTTTTTGAGATCCAAACCATCCATATGATGTGAAAAAACATTTTAATGAGATTCATTCATAATCCGCAACAAGTGAAAATTCATGAATTTCTTTATAATTATATTTTTTTAAATTCACAAATTATAAAAGCTCTCAATGAAGTTTATTTTTTATATGTAGGCTAAACGAATAGTTTTAAACACAATGCATGGCTTGGAACCCCCAAAAAAAAAAAAATCAAAAGAAGGTAAACCCAAGGGGTTGCAAATTTCTCCAAGTTTCAGAGGAGAAAAGCCCTAGTTCTTGTAGTCATCTACTTTGATAAATTCATTCTTTCTACTCATTGTCATTACTGGCCTTCCTTTCACGTAATGAAACCACCTTTTATTTTCTTACCCATGGAACCTTTAGGTTTTCTCTAATTCATTTCTAGTTTATGTTTTCTTTTTTAACCCATGCGTTTTCTCATTTTGGCAGCATTTATTTTTGTGTCTATGTTGTTTTTTGACTGCCCAGTTATCTACTTAAGAAAGCATGATTGGTCTTGTAGTCATTACATAATAAGATTTCTTATGATCTAATTAGCCCTTGACAATCACATAAAAATGTAATGTCATTTCTTCAAGCCGGCTTGAATTTTGTGTAATATCCTTGCCAGTTTGTCCTTTTGTGGTACTAATAGATTTTCGGTCTTACCTAGATTCTCATTTATGTTTTGTTGTTGTTAAAATTACATCACGTTTATGGATTTTGTCTGACTCATTTTAAAACTGTTATACCTCTTTAAAAATCTGGTTATAAACAACTGCCAAAAATTTTGGCCTGTTTGATTTTTCTATAAATTTTGGCCAATTTGAATTTTACCCCCATTTGTAAGCAACTGATTAGGATTTGGGACTGTTCTTTAGAGTTATAATGCCCTTCCCGTGAGCTTCTGATGATTTGAAGCTCACAACCTATTTTATTTAACTATGAGATATTTTAACCATCGGTCAACAGATTCAGTATTTATTTATTTACCTAATTTGAGTTCTAAAGATGGCAAACTTGTTATTTATTAGTCCGCTTCTGGATCACAAAGCAAGGATGCCAATAGGGATTATTCAGGTTACTTAGAGCAAAACAGAAAAAATATGCTACAACTTCGGCAACAAAATTTTCAAATGGCAAAATTTTTCCCAGGACAAGTAGACCTTATTTGTTATTGTGTTATTGTTTTTTTTTTTCTTTTTTTTTTTCTGTTTTGGTTTTTGTGGCTCAGTAATGATTTTTAACCTTGCAGGCTGGTGGTCTTAACAAAATGACACTGGACAGTTTATATGATGATGGAATGACTAGAACAAACCAGAATGGAAGCTTTGATATGGGTCAAGCATCGAATCCTTTTGAGTCTGATATGCAAGACCCATTTCGTGCTTCCAACAACATAGCCCCACCCATCAATGTACAGATGGCAGTCATGGCACAACAGCAAGCTTCAATGCAACAACAACAACAATTGTCAGGCCAGCATGACCCAACAAATCCTTTTGGTAATCCATATGAAGGAACAGATGCCCAGCCACATCGGTCTCAGAATTCGTACGTGGGCCTGATTTAGTCTCATTGTTTGTAGGGATAGGTGAAAATAGCTGACATCAGACTGTAGATAATTGGTCTTCAGTGTCTATCTGTTGAGATACGATTCATTTGTTCTCCCATTCATTTGTTCTTTCTATTTTCTTGGATTGTTTTAGTTTGCTCCTCCCATTTTGATTAGACAAATGAAGTTAGAATGTATCATATAACCTGTCACTGACACATTTTGAATTGTTGCATGAACATTGATATTGTTTTGCTGCATAATTTTACATAGATGAAACAAAAGCTGCAGCTTATATTGTTCATCATTGGAATCTGCTAGATAACGAGCTCATTACCTAGATGATCTGAAATCAAGTAAATACTATAGCCCTGCAATGCTTGCTATTCCCATAGTTGGCGCGATATATTGTCACTGTTTGTGTGGTTTGTTGTGGCCTCACTCATATAAAGTTGCTAATTTCTTAGGCAACGGCTTTGGACTAACTGATGTGAAGTTTTTTTATTGTCACTGATTTGTTGTTTTCTTGCTAATAAATGAAGCCCCCAAGGATTCACAAGATGAGTGCTTGAGCATCCACATATCATTGGCAAAATTTGCTTAGGAACTATGCAAAAATGAGCATGAATCTGGCTTACCTCTTTAAAGTTACAGAGAACGCAGAAGAAATTCTTAATCCATTTCAAAATCTAGCCGCACCAATTCTATCTGGCGATTGAACATTTGCAGCCTCTAAAACGATTCAGCATAATGAATCACTAAACCTGTGAAGGATTTGTTACTGTAAACTTCAAGCTTCTTGTCTCTATACAGAATGCAAAGATAGGAAGCCTGATGGGCTTATTTTGCAAAAGATGCGAAAATTAAACCTTGAGAATTTGACATATTTGCATATAAAACCTCAATCATTAATGTCTTCATGCTTTGTCTGTAAACATGGTCCATTGAGTAATACTTTGAAACTTGTGCAAATATTCTCCAATGTCTTGTTAGAAGGTTAATTATGCAAATACCCTGCGACAAATCCTGACCTGCAATTGTGCGAAATTACTAGGTTTGCACTTGCCGAATGGACCATGGTTTCTAGTTTTGACTTGGAACTGGACCTATCTTGCATGATCATCCCACTAGTCTAAAAAAGGTTCCCACCTTGCATGATCGCAAGGATTGTCTGCAGGTTGTAAGAAATGTGAATCAGCTTGTTCGGCGGATTTCTTGAGTTGATCCAACTGCAACTTTTTGGGTTGTCACTTGGAAATAATGAAAAAAATCCAGAAAGACATCCAATTTTGACACATATTAACATCTTATCGGAGAGAATTTGTCTATTACATCACATAGTTAATATACTACATGTTTAATCCGAAACCGAGGATGAAACCATGAAATCAGTATAAGAGTAAGACCAACAAAGCAAAATGCACCAGTACAAAACATCCTTTCCTCTGCTTCAGTTTTTCTGCCTTCTTTACCACTTCCCTTCTTTGACTTCTTTGGCACAGTTGCAAGCAAGGGAAAAAAAAGCCGTGACCGGGAAAACGAACAAGAACAATCTATCAGTGAAGGCCCAATCCATGCCCCGCTGCAAATCCATTCCACATGAACTCCCAATCATATTCACCCTCCAGCTGTTGTGCTGGTGGTGGCATATCCTATTCAAACATCTCCAATAGCAGCAGTCCACATAGTCCTGGATTTCCTTCAAATGTCTGTTCTGTAGATGTATTGAATTGTGAATCCTGTGGTATCCTTCCCACAAGAAGGTTCTGTGACAGATCCAATACTGCAAGTGGTGTTAGTCTAATTACCAGCTGCCATGGAATTAATCTCTCCGGACAATTGATTCTGCAAAAGCTCTAACGACTCAAGTTCCTATTTGTTTCCAAGAGATTTTGGAACTTGGCCTGTGAAATAAATTGCGGGGCATATTATTAATGAGGAGAAGCTACCCTCTGGGGAAAAAATTTGTTTGGAGGGGCTCTCAAAGGGACGCTGATCTCCAGCATGTCTGCTCCCGGGTGCACACACCTATTTTTTTTTATTTTTTTTTTGAATTTTTTTTTACAAATGTTAATATAGGTGTATTTAACATATATATAAATTTTTACCATTTTTGGAGTATTTTAGATATTTATTTTTTATTTTTGAAAATCAGTAGAATTTTAGATAATTTTAAATTACGAAAATGCCACTGATTTTAAATAAAACTCAATTTTTAATATTAATCGTCTGTATCGTATCCCTTATTGATGGGCAATTTCTCTTTCCTTGAAGGCAGGCAGGCATTGTATCCGTGCATCCCACGTGCAGCCGCCCACGTAAGATAATAATGAGTAATGCTTCAATACTTGCGTAGGTATAGAGGCCTTCATGCTTAACTTCATTTTTAAAATTTTAAAATTCATTTTTAAAAATCTAAATCATCTATTATATTTATCCATGTGTATTTATTTCTGATGCCAAAACATTCATGTATTTCAATCTTTATTATAGTTTATGTGTACCATAGATTTTCAAAAATTAAAAGATGTTATTTTTTATAAGCAGTAAGTCTCCATTGGAAATAATTTTGGGTACGATAATAAAATAGGATGTGTTAAACATGATAGATGGTTTAGATTTAAAAAATTATATTTAAAAATTTAAAAATTAAGGGTAAGACGGAGGACTCGGTGCTTACACACGATAATATAACTCTGTCGGCGTTTCTACGGGACCCTCCTTAGTCCTCACCCTCACTTTCCAAGTCCACTCCTAAAAAGTTCAAACTAAGGGTGTGTTTGGCTGGGATTAAAACTTTTGATGAAAAGTTTTTGAGGTAGAAGTTGTCACATTGATAGAAAATGATGTGATATAATAGGAGTAATGATGAGAAGTAAAGAGAATAAAGTTAAAATAGATAGGTTAGTTGTATGGATAGTTGTGTAGAAATGATTAAAAAGTAGGATAGTTTGTATAGAAAAATGTGAAAAAATAATTAAAAAATAGAGTAGTTATGGAAAGTGAAAAGTTTTAGATTGAAAAGTTTTGGTTGACATGTTTATGTACCAACCAAACACACCCTAAAGCAGGGCTAACCTAAGCTGCCGCATCTGCAATTCCGCATTCCTATGCATACAAATGCAAGCAAGGGATGCAGCCCAGGCAACTATATATGTACTATATGAATTACCAACCCAAAACCCGTTCTCTATCTGCCTAAACTCCCAAAAAATGTCTGCAATTGTATTCCCATCTCTATCTTCCTCCTCTTCATCCGCCTTCTTTCCACCTCATCTGCCACTGCAGTACTACTCACCCAACTCTCCAATCCCACCTTCCCTCACGTCTGCTCCTCGTCCTCCAACTCATCGTCTTCTACGAGTACGAGCAGCCAACCCCACATCCCATGCCCAATCCAATTTCTACGACGTGCTGCGTCTCAAGCAGAGCGCGACGCAGAAAGAGATCAAGGCCGCCTACCGAACGCTCGCCAAGCAGTTTCATCCCGATGCAATAGGATCACGGCCTACGGGGAAGGCACCATCATCAAGCGACCACGACGAAGGCATCAGCAGCTTTAGAGATTTCAAGGAGATACAGAGGGCCTATGCCATGCTCTCTGACCCGCCCACCAGGGCCGCTTACGACCGCTCCATCTCCATACGCTGCTGCTTTAGCTCTCACTTTCACACGGGCAACACAAGTACGAAGCGGTGGGAGACAGATCAGTGCTGGTAGCTAGATATGTACACTTGAGTATTTTAAAATATTTTTAGAAGTCTTTTTCAAAAAAAAGAAGAAACAATTCGAGATTCAAAAAAAAAAATTACAACCTATGAATGCCGATAAATTAATTAGAATAGCATGTTAGGCAGCATTTCCTTCCGTTTCATTACATACGTATCATCATCAGCTAGCCAAGCTAACTTTTTTCCAAGAAAAAAAACTTATTATTGATTTTTTTCTTTTATAAATTTTGTTAATTTAGATGTATTTAATATATGTATCGGTTTTATTATTTTTAGATATATTTACATATTTTTTATAATTATAAACTAGGATATTTTAGTCATTTTAAGTGGTTGAAAATTACTAAAATAACTTTATGCTTAAAAATCTAGAAATATTTTCAAAAATGGTAAAACTTATGATGTGTGAAAGTGATAAAATTTTTGAATGAAAAATTTTTAGTGTAAAAGTTTTTAAAATAAGAGAAAATGATATGATATAATATGATTAATGATAAAGCGTAAAGAGAATAAAGTTAAAATAGATAATTAGTTGTATAAATAGTTATGTAAAAATAATTTAAAAATAGGTTAGTTGTATTGAAATTTGTGAATAAATAATAAAAAAAATAAGATAGATGTGAGAGTAAAAAATTTTAGATTGAAAAGTATTAGTTCAAAAAGATTTAGTATTAGCCAAACATACTTTTAGTTTATATATTAAATATACTTCGACTAGCAAGTTTAAAAAAAGTAAAAAAAAAAAAATTTAAATACTTTTTTTGGAGTGGGCTAATAAGATTATGCCTCTATAGTATAATATGATTAAAAGCGTGGTTGCAACATTACTGTGTGACTAACTTGTGGGAAGAAAGACGCTAGCTACGTTTACGGATGCCGTATAATTCGTTTCTTTTTTTTGGGGGTGTTGATCATGTTATGGCCGCTGCTGCTGTCCGGATTTATGAAGTTTTTGGTATTTTATTAAAGGGCAAATTCTATTTTTGTATTAAGGAATTTTATCCGTAATTCTATTTATACTCATGAATTTTTAAAAATTTTAAATATAATCATCCATTTTACTTAAAATTTTACTTATACCTCTATCGTTAGGATTTGTTAAATTGACTATTAATTCCATTATAAAATAACAAATATGCTCAAGTCTTAATATAATTTAAAATTAATTTTCTAAAAGTTAAAAATTCATATTTAATTAATATATGATTCTACAGTTGTAGAATTATTAAAACTTAATTAGAATATGAAATCTGCAGCTATAAAATCATAATTAGGAATAAACATGTTCGTCATTTCACAAATGGCTTACAGCCTTTTTAACTGATGCTTGACTGCATATGTATAAGTAGAATTTAAAGCAAAATATATAAATATATTTGAAAATTTATGGGGGTATAAATAGAATTAGAGATAAAATTCATGGATATGTGTGAAATTTACCCTTTGCTAAAACATATTAAAAGGGACACATTGTGTGTATTGCATGATATACATATACGCACCATTTTTAACAAATATTCAACCCTAATTAAGGAAATAACATGATTCTTCAATGAATACAATTAATTATTCATCAATTCATGATATTTTCTGATGAGAATCGCAGTTGCCTCCCAACGTTTCAAAAGGAAACGTCCAATCGCATGCGGAGATCGATCCCATTTACTAATGTGCATCTACTTTGGGATATTTCGATCAACAGATCGACTTGCAATTTTCTGAGAACATATTTTCGTATTCGTATCACTGCCTTGCGTATGGTTGATGTTGGGATTCTGGCGTTCCTTAGTTTCGGAATAGCAGTTGTTGCTGTTTTTCAAATCAATAGCAGCTAGATGATGAAACATGAGATATGCAGGCGGCTTCCAAATCCAAGTCAAAAGTCTCCCACATCGTCTAATAAATACGCCAGCGCTTTTGTTCTTTCGCATGATTGGCCAGACTTTTAGTATTTGCCTTAGTAGTCAGTACCTACCTTTGTCCTGAATGCATCTAAATTGATGAGTCTGGTGTAAAGTTAATTAGGTTATTACGTTAGTAGTTCATTATTAGTTATGGTATGTAAAATTCATTAAGTACGTGTTAGAACTGCATACAAGGAGGGAGTTCTCTGCTTATAAGCCGCTAAGGGATATAAGGAGAGAGGAGAATGGGAGGGAAGGAACAAGCACGGAAACTGGTTGAATGGAGGCCGTAAAGACAATTTGGAAAATGAAAATACCAAGAAAGATAGTTGACGTCATTAAGGACAAGAAACTATTCCGCAATGAAGGAGATCCTGCACAGCTTGATTCAGTCCAATGATATGAATCTTTTCACTCGGTTTATAACTTTCTGCTGAAAGCTATGGCATGAAAGAAATAATATGGTAGCAAAAGGAACTAAGGGAAACTTGGAGGGCATCATAAAGCAGTGCAGCTGCTGCATTCACAATTGCATATCCTCAATTGCAATAAAAAACGGACAGCTAAACTTGGAAGAGAACCTAGCTAAATGGCAAAAACCAGATTCAAGAGGTTTCAAGCTTAATGTAGATGTTGGGTGGAATGAATCATAAGAAATGATAGACTTTAGGGCTGTGATTAGAAACTGGAATGCTGAATTCAATGGAGTGAAATGCTAGGCAATGAGAGGAGCTTTTAACCCGATGTGGGGGGAGGCTAAGGCCATTCTACTTTGCCTGCAATGAATGAAAGAGATCGGCCTTAAGAGAGTTAGCATGGAAAGTGGCCTGCTGGTTCTAATTGAGATTCTGCAACATAATGAGAAGGCGTTCTCTAGCCTGAAATTACTAATTGAGAAAATAAAGAATTTTTGTATGTTTTTTGGTTCTTTTTCTTTTGTATATGTTATGAGAAGTGGAAATGTTAGCCCACACTCAAGCAAGGCATGCTTGTAGTGGAACAAGGATTACTGTTAGTTGGTGGGCTAATCCGCCAGATTTTATCGTTTTCTTTTTGAACGTAGATAGATTTATTGTATAGGTTTTTTGTGGCCCTTCTGAAAGTGCCAAAAATAGAAAAAAATAAAAAAAAAGACGTAATTTTATGGCCATGACCATGAGCTATTCTCACTTGCAAAAGCTCGTTTATACCGATCTTGCTGATGCTTCGACTTGGCTTTTTCATGCAACGTTGGTAGGCCAACAAGGCTTTAAGACCTGTAAGGACCGAAAACGATGTCCTCGTCAGTTGCCATTGCAACAGCTTTGCCGCCTCAGTCCTTACCAGCCCACGCCCCTCCTAATCCCAGCTCAAGGGACAATATTAAATTGTAGAGTAAAGAATAATCTTGCCAGTCCGGGCTTAATTAGCTTAGTCCAAAAAACCTATTTATTATTATTATTATTATTATTATTATTATTATTATTTGCTTTTTTCCATAAACTTAGAGTTTTACCATTTTTGGATAAGTACATATAATTTTCAAACATTTTAAACACAACATTATTTTGGTAATTTTCAACCATTAAAATGACTCAAATACACCTCTATTAAAAAATCCAAAAAAATAGAAAACGATCAACTTAGGCCGGTCTGAAAAAAATATATTTTTATTTTTTTCAATTTTTTCATAAATATGTAAAGTTAAATATACTTAATCTATAAACTAAGTTTTACCATTTTTAAATGTTTTTAAGTAACTTTTATTTTTAAACATAGTGACATTTGTATAATTTTTTATCTCAAACAATTACGAAAATGCTATTGTATTTAAAAATAAAAATACTTAAAAAATGCAAAAACGGTATAACTTAATTTATAAATTAAATACACCGAACTTTACATGTTTATAAAAAAATCAAAAAAAATATTAAAAAATGAGTCCTGCAGAAGAACGCATGGGACACCCTATGTGGCCAACTACATGAGATCAGCCTTCAAAAAATATATTTCCAAAAACAATAAAACTTAATTTATACATTAAGTATATTTAAATTAAAAAATTTATGAAAAATAAAAAATAAATTTATTAGTGTAAATTAAGTAAATCATTACTTAGCTCCAGCTAACGGGATCACGTTTCCAGTAAAAATACCGCGACTTGCACAATATCTAAAAAGCGCCACAATACTTAGCTAAATGATTCCGCGCTTATCAGGACTTTTTAACGCAAATCTGATAGTTCGATAGATTAGCTCTAACAAACGAGTCGGACTTCAGCGCTTTTTACTCACAATAAGTGGGGCCAAATAGAACCTTAAGATATTGGCTAGGCTCAAGCTAGAACGGATCCACCTGTTGAACAAAAAGAAAAGGCACCTACCGTCTGAAGAGCTAGAATTTGGAGTTTCTTTTGTGAACTTCAGACAATCACCATCAAAGAGATCAACAACATAAAAATCAAATCGAAAAGAAAACAAAGATAAGCTAATCTTCCTGTCCAGATTAAAAGACCAAAAGGAATTTGGTGTTTCTTTTGTGAACTTCAGACAATCACCATCAAAGAGATCAACAACATAAAAATCAAATCAAAAAGAAAACAAAGATAAGCTAATCTTCCTGTCCAGATTAAAAGACCAAAAGAAAAATATCCAAGTTTGATGATTCTCACTCTTGATTCAGGAAGAGGTTTCTAAGTTTCTTACTTTCACAATAACGTAGTAACGCACTTATAAAAGCTGGCATGTGCAAATTGGCCGAATGATTCACCTCAGAAGCTTAGAGCCGTCTCTTTCCACAGTAATTATATACAGAGAAAGCGCACATTGCTACAGTTGATGCGGTCTGCCCCCACTGCAGGTAAAGATCTCAGGACAAATTGCTTTCACTCTTTGCTTTTGGATCCTCCTTTCTATTAAAAATGGTGATGCATTCAAACTAACTATTTTTGGAATGAAATAGAATAGGAACCAGTGTTCGGATCCTTCACAGCTTTGAAGTTGTCAACGCTCATCCCAAAGCGGCCCAAGACGTTGTTACCCAAGTCTTTCAGCTTACCTGAAACAGGAGGCAAACAATCATCACCCTAGAGATTTAAGTCTCACATTTCATGAATTCTAGAAATGGACAGTAACAACTAGATCAACATCAATCGTAGAGAAAAGTGGCGGCTGCCTTCTTCCCACAGGTCTTTCTTTCAAGAAGATATCAAAGCTGACATTATTGTGATTGGGGACAAATGTAAGTAAAAGAAGATTCATTGTGAGAACAAAAATGTAATCAAGCTCTTGAAGAACTCGGATAATCCATAATGGAGAAGTTACAGATCAGAAGACATTTTCTCGAAATTTCATAAATATAAAATTGGAAATTTGTAGATACCTACATATTTTGCCTCTAATTGTTCATACATACGCACATTTAGAAGAAATAACAAGTTTAGGTGTATTTTGCACTGCCCTTGGACACCATGAGAATCTGTAACTAATTGAGATATATGTACATACTTTTCAAAAATAGCATACAAACCTTTGCACATATATTGATGCCCTCAGATAAAAGTTGAGTAATTTATAAGATTTCCACAAATATGATGTTGAGAAATTTTTAAAATTTCCCAAGGCACAAAGAAAGCTGCAATTTCTCATCCTCAGCAGCAGCAGCATCAAGCTCAATCTACTCAAAATTACCTTCCAACACAGAACCCTGAATGCCAGCTACACTCTGACCCCCCATTACCTTCCTGAAGTCCATTTTAGCAATCACCAGCCCCAGCAAACCCCTGAAAGCTCTGCTCTAATTGTTGCTGTATCCTCCAGTCTACCCATCACAAATCCATTATTTGCTTTCGATGTGATTCACGACTGCATCCATCTTTCTGCGGAATACTTCCGGAATACTTCTGTTTGATCTCCTCATACTCACCACCCCTGAAGACAGAGATGAGAGGTTTTTCCATCCACACTGAAACCAACATTCACAGTGATGGAGATCCTCCCAACCTCGCCTCATGTGATCACTTTTCATCACTTTTCTCCCCAAAATGCTAAGGGCTCTACAGGTACCTATGGTCTCCTCTTCCTCCCCTAGGTCTCCAGTCCCCAAACAATTTGGATTGATTCTCTATCAACAAAGAATCACATCATACCAAAGCTTAGTTGCTCCACCAAAAATTTAACCAAATAAATCAAGCAGTTCTTAAGCTGTGATATCATATGCACAGGAAAGCATCCAGTTGGTCTAAGGTTCAGTAAAGCTTAAACTGAGTCATTATGCCAGATAATTTGACCTGATTCTGCATCAACCAAGCAAGCAAAATCATAATTTCAAATCATTCACTACCTGTTTTATTTGTTTAAAGTACGTGCCAGAATCAAACACGTGCTCGTATTTTTTTCAAGCTAACAAACCTGGCCTAATGACACAAGTCAACTTGATTTCAAGTTTCTAAACTATCATCTACATGACTGGTGTTCCAGATTTCAAGTTTTGAACTATGATCCAGATACCAATAATTCGAATCCAAATTACAAATTTCAAAGATTAATGTGTAGTTAATAAAATTACCATATTTTTCATAACAAAATTTGTAGAATTTTCTTTGATAACATGTAATAGAAGCAAACAATTAGAAGCCAAGAACACCAAGCCACCGTAGAATGGAATAGTCAGACCGTACATACAAATCTATTTGGTGTAACTGAATCTATATTTTGAATGTGCAATTTTAAATTATATATATATACATACAAAAGAAGTAATTATGTCCAATATTTATGAGTAGATTCTTCATATCAAGAAGCTCCTATATGCCGATTGGTTAATTAATAGAACGTGATATGGGAACAATGATTAGAAAACAGACCTCGTTATTTTTTCGTTATTCTCACATCATAATTTATATGCATAAAAAGTGCATATGCTATATGAGTTTTAACTTTTAAATGCCTAACGAAAATCATGCAAATAAAAAAATTAGGCATTAGAAATATGTATTTTGGATTTTATTTAGGCAGCACTATTAAAAGAATGAATCACCTAGTATTATCAATTCGCCTAAAACTATGTTTTTTTAATCAGCCTTGAGATATCTATTTAGGAGACAAAGCTCTAATTATAGGTAATAGTAGAGAGAGGAGTAGAAGAAAAGAGTAATGCCATCAATAAAATAGACGATGCCAGTAATCTAGACAAGAAAATAATAATAATAATTAGTACTTTCTGAATTAAAGATAATAGTGTGATAACTGAAAATACAAGTAGTAAATACTTCTATGCAATTGATAACATTGAAGTACATCAGTTTTGCCGCCCCCATTTTGGCCTATTTTGATTATTACATTATAATCCAATTCATGTATCTGTTTGAAATCATTTCTTTTAACTTGGTACCAAAAATCATTTCGATCAAAGTCCTGATTGCATTGCACGCACTTTCAAAATATTTAGAATCATATGTAAATAACTTATATCCATTTACAGATTTATTAGAATGTTATAATAATTTATAGATTCATTTGTACGTATGGAAAGAATGTTTTAGATGGTACAGATGTTGAATTAACAGTTCTGAAATAGATAAAAATAAATTTCGATTTTACAGTTTTATCCCTTTTACAGCCCACACAAATATTTGGCAAAGATGAAACACACCAAGTTCAATAAATAATTTTAAATGCAATGTGTGGACTGGATTTTGCTTTAACCATCAAGGTGGGCCTGAATGGGCCAGCGACACTGAAATTTTCAATATTGTTAGCACCATAGAAATATTTCCCATAAGAAATAATGAGAAAAAGTTGTAGTAGTTGCTTACACAGATTTGTAATTGAATGCGTGTTTCGAGCAATTTGCCTACACTTAATGCAAATTTTAAGGCTTTAAAAAGCTTCCCCTTTTCCTCTAATGTAACATACCACTACCTACCAGTTCTAGTGGATAACCCCAATTCTGGTACATAAAGAGTGCTTAGATACTTATATTTGTTTATGTGACAGGTCTTAGGGCATGTTTGGTTGCAGCCCATGTGTTTTAGAAGTGGGAAGCACTGGCACCATCTGCTTTTAGTAGTGTTTGGCCTTACTTCCAGCTTTCCTACATTTATTTTCTGTGCAAACTGTAAAAAATGCCATTGCAGGAAGCTCAAAATTGAAGCCTTCCAGCTAAAAGTGCAGCCTTGCAGTGCTTTTATCATGAGGCCAAACAGGCCCTTAGTCCACCTCAACACTTCAAATAAAAGAAAAACATAGACAGATGAATCGTCTTATCCAGAGGTGGACAGTCCACAACATGAATAGTGAATATTCTAAGCATACCGATCATCTCTTCCTTCATCTTTTCCCGCTTTTCAGCAGCCAATGGCTCCAACCGTTGTATGGCTCTTCTAGCTTGCAAATTTGAAGGATCCAGCTCCAAGATCTTTTTCATGTCTGCACAAATACAGATCCAATCAAACACCAAAATCATGCTACAAAAGGAAATATTCTCAGCATGTGAAACATAAAATTTTAATCACTGGAAGACATGTGACATCTCAAAATAAACATAACGGGAAGAAGAAATGAAGCTTGAGAGGAATTCGAAACAATTAAATGTATAGAACAAGCCTGCATCTAGACAAATTCTGCAATAAGTTCTGGGAAAAATGAAAGAAAGGTACCTGCAATAGCATCCTCAAAGTTCTCAAGATTTTCATGTGCTTCTCCTCTCCTGACCAAAGCCTTCATATAGGTGGGATTCAACTCCAAAGCTTTTGTGCATTCCTTAACTGTGTCATTATGTTTACCCTGAGAATTTGAATTGCATTCAAATTTATACTCACTTTCATTACAAACCAAGTATAATAATATGACATGGGCACAGGATCCATTTTCAGCCAAAACACAAATATGAAATTGATTTAAATATTAGAAAAGCTTCTCATCAAAAAAAAAAAAGAAAAAAAGAAAAGCAGATGAACATTTAAGGTTTCTAAAACTACACTACCAGTTGAGATAACCAAGTGTCCCAGTTTGTACCTATTCCTAATGGTTGTTCATACCAGTAAGAAACAAATTCTTAAAAATACTTGCTGAAATAGTAAAAGCAGGTTGAGCTAAACCAATTCCCAAAGTATGGAAATTGTCATTCTTGAGTAAAGAAACGGGCAACATAACAATGACATATCTTTGATAAATTTTGATCAACTGAGTTAAAACCGTCAGTGTACCCATTGAACTGGCTGGTTCAACTTGAATTTTGGTCAAACAAGTTGTACATTTCAACACAGTTGATCATAAACCTTTGCACTGTCTTATTTTCTTCTCTTCATGTTAACTTCAATGCTGTAAAAAGAACGTTTAAGTAGTAATATTGGAAAGAAGTTGCCACCACAAAAAAAAAAAAAAACACAAAAGGAGGCGTGACTCTGATGTCATACCAGTTTTGAGAAACATGCTGCAGAGTTTGCATAACATATTGAACGAAGTTCCACAGATGATGGAATTTCTGGTGCTAGTTGTAGAGCAAGCACATACTGTTGCAATGCATCTTCATACTGCCCAGCACCAAACAGTTTATTGCCTTCCCCTTTTGCATCATTTGCCTGACTTAGAGCTTTCTGCTTCAACAGAAAAACTTAGGCTATGAAATGCACATGCTTAAATAGAAAACTGTACAGCTCAATAAATATGAGGTAGCGACTCTCACCCACATATAAGAACACTAACAAGGTTAATAAAACCACTGCTATTAGTTAAGAAATGCCAACCCCAAAGCAAAAGGATGAACAGGCTGCCAAGTTGTGCTTAGTGGATCGAAAACTACAGAAGCATTCTTTTCAATCTATCATATGCACTCATGATTAGGTATATTGAAATTCAAACAAGAAATCATTGCACATTGACAGGCAGCTATGAACAGCACGTTGGCTACTCCATCACACCTTTATCTCATAAATGTTCATCTCTACCTCCAAAAGGTTTGCACACAGTGCAACAACAATTGAGAAGTTAGAATATGCAACACTGAATTAAGCATGCGTCAGTAGATTACCTATATCACTGATATTATATAAGCTCCTTTATATCAGTCTAAAATACAACGGCAACATTTGATGTGTTCCACTTGCCAAACTATATACCAGCCATCCCCGTGCTAATTTTCTTTACCCTGCGCCTTTGTTTGGCAAGCATCAAGAATTTTTCATATTCTACAAATGTAATATGATTTACTATGAAGATGCCTTGACAGTGAAATAGCATGCCCCAAAGACTCAAAATCTTGTGCTAAAGAACGCAGATGTTCAAGTGATCATCTGGGCCTATACCTTCGCGGTTGTTCAGCCTCATAAACTTATCTAAGAATTAAAATTTTCTCATCTTTCCACCGAAAAACTACATTCCCTCCCATCAATGGCATTTCCGGGCAAGTGTCGGCGCCGAACTCTGCAATATCCATCCATGAAGCAGACTCACCAGAAAAACAGCCAGGGCATTGATCCGTAAACTTTTTTTCCAATTCGAAAAAAAAAAAAAAAGACAGAGAAATTGGACCTGTTTCAGTTGCTCGTCGTTCAACGCATCTTCATATGATTCGCCCCTCGAAGGAGCGGTTGGTGGTGTTGGGACGTCGTCGTTGTCCTCGCCGCCACCGCCGCCTTCACCGTCGCTAGCGGTTTCGAAGCCTTCGTCCGTCGAAGCGACTGAAGCTTCTGGATCCCTGCCATTTTCGCGTTTCTCCACGGATGATGGTTCCTCCGCCGCGGAATCAGTAGCTGGTTCGATGACCACCATCTCTCACAAACTGCAGGCAGCGAGAGGCGTTGATATCTCGAGCAAATGGAAAGAAATGGTTGGAACGGAAAAGCCAAGGGTGGGACTTGGGAAATTGAGCCGAGGAAGATTCGGGAGACGGAGTGGAAATGAAGGAAGAGAGGAAGGATGGAAGGGAGAAAGAAGGCCGAAGCCGACAGCTTTGGTTCGGGTGCTGGTACCAATTGAAAGGGCTTTACAACCAAACCGATTAACGAACCGGGTTTAAAACCGAACCGATCCACAAACAGGCCAAGGGATGGTTCTGAATTCTGATTGGTAATCTATGTAAGCTTGAGCACTGATTACCGTGCTCCGTTGGTCAAAAGGCTGTGCAGCGGTTCGAATCCCACCTAATGGGATTTTCTGCCTGTTTATAATTTGGGAGCTATGGTCTCTAGGTTGATATTTGGAAGCTAGTTCTTTTTACTAATATGTGAGAGTTTGTTGTCTTTCTTTAAAAAAAATTTGTAAGAATTCTTTTAGAGCCTAATTATAAAAATGAGTTGAGATGTAATGTAAATACATCAATTAGAAAAAGAGATTGAGCAATGATTTATGGATGTGCAAGGAAAGTGATAAAAAAATTTATATAAATTTGAGTATAAAAACTTTTAAAATAGAAGAAAATAAAGTGACATAATAAGAGCAATGGCCGAAAAATAAAATAATTGTATAAAAATTAGAAAAAATAATTTAAAAATAGGATAATAATATAAAAATGGAATGAAATAATTAAAAGTAAGACAATTTTGGCGATAGCCAAATTTTTAGATTGAAAATTTTTTGTTGCAAACAAACATCATATATATTTTTTTCAAAACTTTTTTATATGCACTTAGGGACCTTACTTAAACCAGCGTACACAAATATTTTAATTTTTCTAGATGTACTTTTGATGTTTTTAAAATAAAAAATTCATTTCTCATGTGCTAATTACTTTAAAAATTCAGAAAAATTTGTATGCACATATCTTGATAAGGCTCACAAATATATAAAGTACATGTTTGTTTAATACAAAATTATTCAAGCTAAATTTTTTCAATATAAAATTTTTCACTTTTGATAATTATTTTATTTTTAAATTATTTTTTGACATCCTTCTATTCAACTACCCTACCTTTCAATCATATTTTCAAAAACTTTACATACCATTAACCTATCTATTCTTATAAAAAACTAATCTATCTATTTTAATTTTATTCTATTTACTCAATGTTATTACTTATATCATGTCACATCATTTTTTAAGGTGTGTTTGGAAAGTTATAATTTTTTTTATGAAAAATTTTGAGTGTAAACATTTTTAAAATATGATAAAATGATATGATATAATATAGGTAATGACGATGAGTAAATAGAGTAAAGTCAAAACACATAGATTCGATGTATAAGTAGTTATGTAGAAACGATTGAAAAATATGATAGTTATATAGAAAGAAATAATTAATTAATTAAAAAATATGATAGTTGTTGATAATGAAAAGCTTTCGATTGAAAAGTTTTTATTGTTAACAAAAACAACCTAATTCAAAAACTTTTACATCAACAACTTTTCATTTAAAAGTTTTATTACTTTCTAAGCACACCAAAGAAAAAAAGTTTAAAAATATATATAGGCCATATCCACTAGGGGTGGGAATCGGGGCGGGTCGGGACGGGTCAGGGTGTGCCCAACCCTGACCCTACCTTTCAAAAATCTGGTTTGACCCTTATTTTTTTCCGGGTCGGGACAAGGTCGGTTTGACCCTTACTTTTTTTTTGCTAGGTCTCGGGACAAAATTCGGGTCGAGAACGGGTCGGTTTCGGGACGACAGGTCGGGTAAAAACTACGGGTCAAGTAAGAAATTTTTAAGAATTTATGAACCTATCAAGTATAAAAACATATCTATATTAAATTTAACTACTATATATTTCAATTTATTATTAATCAGTCAAAGTAAAACATAAATCTTTAAATAAAACATGAATATTTATTCACCTATATAAGAATAAATTAATGAAACATACCTTCGGGGTAGGTTTAGAAAATATATTATATAATGAACTTGAACGGGATTGATTTATACAAATGGGGTAAAAGTTGTGGATTGTGGTGTGTCTTGTTGTCAAGAGAGTGGTCCAAGTGGTTATATGAATATTTAATTATTTATCCAAAGTTAGTCTCATCAATTGCGTAGTGGAGGAGTGACGCCGTGAAGAGTGGTACAAGTGGTTGGACGAATATTTAATAATTTATTCAAAGTTAGTCTCATCAGTTGCGTAGTGGAGGAGCGACGTTATGAAAAAAATTGCCAATATGAAGAAGTTTTTACGTTGTATAATACCAATAAAAAAAGAATTTTTTAAATGTAAAATATAAATGCAAAAGATGTATGTAGCTTTGATGTATTTTCAGGCAACCATCTACTAATAATGCAACTTAGTATCTCATTATCTTTGTTTTATTATAAAAATTGCCAATATAAAGAAGTTTTCATATTGTATAATACCAATAAAAAAAGAACTTTTTTAAATATAAAATATAAATGCAAAAGATGTATGTAGCTTTGATATATTTTCAGGCAACCATCTACTAATAATGCAATTTAGTATCTCATTATCTTTGTTTTATTGTTTAGAAATAGAAAATATCCCGGTTTTCCTTTGTGGTATTAAAAATGCAATTTAATATACAATTATCTTTGTTTTATTATTTAGAAATAGAAAATATCCTGGTTTTCTTTATATTCATATTGTATAATACCAATAAAAAAAGAATTTTTTTAAATATAAAATATAAATGCAAAAGATGTATGTAGCTTTGATTTTAGTATCCCATTATCTCTGTTTTATTTTGTTTTATTGTTTATAAATAGAAAATATCCTGGTTTTCCTTTGTGGTATTAAAAATGTAATTTAGTATACCCTTTGTGCTATTAAAAATACATAGTTTATAAAAGGAAAAAAATGTGTACTACTGGATTCGAACCAGCGACCTGGCGCGACAATGCATCCCTATTCTACCAACCGAGCTGCGCTAGCATGATACCATACTATCCTTTATAATATAACTTATTCAATAGTTATCAGCGGGTCAGAATCGGGTAGGTCCGCCCCGACCCGTATTTTGTGCGGGTTTTCAATCCCTTAGCCCGCCCCGCCCCGCCGAGTACATAACCTTGACCCACCCCTGTATAAAATAGGGGCGGGTCGGGGCGGGTCACGGGTTGACCCGCCCCGATTCCCACCCCTAATATCCACCATGCTTTTTGACTATACTACTGCCCCCTATGGGATTAACGACACATATCGAGAGTGATAATATATATGGTAGATTGGTAAATTAAAAGTTATTTATATCGAAAAAAATAAAATAATTAAAATTGAAATCATCATTATAAAGTTAGAAAATATTAATAATCTTAGTTATATTACTATTATTACCACTACTATTTTCTTTTCCTATTTTCTAATAGTTTCTACTTTATAATGGTTAATATATTTATCTTCGTCTTTGTTTTATTTTAGATTTGTATTTTCTATTCTATAAATACCATAACTATTACTATCCATCAGGGTTGCAAGCAGCGGTATCATCAGGTAGTCGCCTATTGTGAGCGGCCTAGGTAATAATCAAATAATATATGATCGCTAAAAGTCTAAAACTAATAAGCTATAAAATAAGAAAGGCAGACATGGGACTAATCTTAGGTTCCGTACCCATATCTTGAGAGTCATGCTTAAAAACAACAAAGCAAGAAATAAATAAATAAAGGATGTGGTGACCTAGGAATGCAATATCGCATCTATTAGGGTTATTATTATAATCATTTAAAATATTCATGCGAGGCAAAACCGGATGAACCGTACGATTTCAAAGTCGGTTTCACGGGCGATTTTCTGTTTGGCAAGAACCGGTAGAATCGGACCAGCCGTCTTCGACCCGACCGCCCGATGACAAATTGACAATTCTAACTTCTAACCGAGCGGCGGGTCGATTTCTAGACTAATCGTGGATTAGCCAAAAGTTAGGGTGTAATGATCTGGATAATTTTCATGGATAGCCCTGAATTTTGGCCTAATTATATCTGTTCCGCATAATTTTGCACTTTTCAAATATAACTCTGTCTTTTGCTGCCCTTTCAATGGACGGCTTGTCAAACGCTGTTAAAAATATGGAAAATAAAAATTTTAAAAATTTCCCTCATTTTCATATCGTTGAAATTTAGGAATTTTTTCTTTCTTCCTTTTCTTTCCATAATCATCCATTTCAGGCACTCGGTTCTAGCAGTTGCATTCCTGCTCAAAAAGTCAAAAATAAAAGATTCTCGATGTCTTCTGAGGAGTGTGGATGGACCAGTTTTGTCATCTGACTAACAAACGGGATTTCTTATATTCTACCGTAAACATAATCATAATCAATAATTATCATTAAATTATTTTTACAAATGGCCCTTTTAAACTATTTTTTGTTCAATACAACCACATCTTTGCTTTGTCTATATTTGCACTTTGTCCATACAATAAGCATTTTTTTCGAATATACCTACTACGTTTAACCTTAATCTTCGATACACCCACTATGTTTTAGAAATTTCAGATATACTCACTACGTTTGCATATATTCTCAAAAATACGACTCTATTAAATGCCGTTAAGTAAGTTAACACCGTTTAAATGTCGGTTACAATTTCCTAAATGTCAAACATACTCCTATGTAAAATAATTAAAGATGAAATAAAATGAAATGAGAATAAAATTAGAACTCTTCATGTTTAAAACTCTTGTGTAATTAGGGTAATAGTGAATTTTGATATTCAAAATTTTAAGTCCAACCATAAATTTGATCGATATATTAGTAACTTTACAAATGGACTAACGACATTTATGAACGCCTGTAACGGAGTGGGCTTTTTTGAATTACATGCAAATGCAGAAAATATTTATGGGATTTTTGAAACGCAGTAATTATATGTGGAATTATGGTCAAACGTAGCAAGTGTATTTTAAATAACCCATAAAATAATGTTAAGCCCTTTTCCTCAACGGGTACAGCGATTAAGGAAAGAAAGTAGGGTTGAAAGTTGATAAAAAAAAAAAATAGTCTTTAAAGCAATTAATACTTTTTCGTTCTTACTGATCAAAGAAGGGCGAAGGTACGATTACTTTTAATTAGTGAATGGTAGCATTAGGGAGGAACGTGCAAAAAATAAATGGGCAGGTACTTCCCTTCCGGCGACATTTGGGATTGCTTTCCAAAAGCAAATGATTCATTTACGTGAAAATGCATTCTAAAAGCCAAGGCTATTATCAAAGAGGGAGGCAGATGGAGGGTGGGGGATGGAAGACGGATCAAATTTTTCCAAGATAAATGGCCAGACATTAGGATTCTAAATGCTGGCCCTCTGCCTGAATCCATTTCTGAGGTGAGTGCATTAGCAACTTCATAAATCACTCTTCAGGCACTTGGGAAAAAGAAAAGATGGTTGCTGCAGCAGGTGAGGCGAGATGAAGGAAAATCAATTCCATTTCAATTCCAATCGGTGGATCTGAGGATTCATGGTTTTGGGAGCTGGAAGCTAATGGCGCCTTCACCGTGAAATCAGCCCACCCGCTGATTGTTACTACCCCTTGTCTTTTTACAAGAATTATGGGAAGCAGGGGTGGAAGTCAGACATTACCGGATGGAGCTGTGTTCAAGAAGATACGGAGAGCAAGAATCCCAACAAAAATTAGGATATTTGGGTGGAGACTGTTCAGAAATGCACTCCCAACTAAATCAAATCTGCTAAAAAGGGGTGTTGCTGTTAGTGGTGAATGTTTTTCTGCTGGGGAAACGCGTAAGATACAAGCCATTTATTTGTGCTCTGTGAATGTGTGAAGAAAGAGAGGGAGCAGATCGTTGACAGTAGAAGCATTTGGATCCCACAAATGGCAATCACATGCATGTTCAAGCAACTGTCTGCAGCAGGAAACGAGGAGATGTTGGATCTGTTCATCTTGTTTTACTAGAGAATTTGGATTTTGAGGAATCAATTTAGGGAAGGAGGGGATTGGCCGGATTATGGAGGGGTTCTTGAGTGGTGGAGAACATAAAAAGACAACCACATTGATGCACATCTGATCGGTGGAATCAGTACGTTTGACTTGATCCTCTATCCACAATAGAGGAAGCCAAAGCATGGTTGCTTAAAGATCAACATAGATAGCAGGAGAAAACTCAGAGGGGAATGCACGGGGATAGGGGCAGTTCTGCGGGACTTGATGGGTAGGTTCCTAGCTGCAAAGACATGAAGAATGGAAGGTATAATAGACACTAACAATAGAAGCCTAGGCCATTAGATATGGAGTTGAGTGGGGAGAACAAATGCAGGTGAATAGCCTCGAGGTGGAGAAAGACTCCCTGCCCTTGATTAACTTTTTGAATGATGAGTGCAATGTTCTCTCAACTGTTGGCTCTATCATTTAGGCGATCAAGAGAGGTGCAAATAACTTCCAAGTCATGGTTTTTAATCATGTTCTTAGGTCAGGCAATGAAGTAGCCCACTCTTCAGCAGCTTATGCGGCAAACGATGCCCATGGGCTTAAAACGTGGTGGGGAAACCCACCCAACTTTCTTTTAAATCTTTTTGTACCTAAATTTGTTTGATTTCTCATATTTCTCATAAAAAAATATGAGAAATAAATTATAAAATTAAAAATCTGTGGGTCATTTGTAACTTTTTATTTAAGATTTTAAAATAACGGTGCCAATCAAGTGCAATCGGTTGCATCATAGCAAGTTGCTATCAATATTTTTAAAATAAAAGCTTTATGTCTAAAGAAGTTTTTATTGGCCACTGAGGTCGTGCCTCAGTGGTGCAGGACATGGCCTCACAAGTGGGTGGTCCTGGGTTCGAATCTCCCCGGCAGCATTTCTGAAGTGGTGGCGTTGCAAGTCTCCCCAAGTTTGTAGGAGCCGTCCACCGATGGAAAAGTTTAGAAATAGTAGATAATTGTTAGCAAATTGTAAGAATGTCTTAGGATTTAATTATAATATCAGTTGAGATTGTAATGTATGAATACTCATAAAAAAAAAAAAAGTTTTTATTGTTTACCTATATCTATTTATCAATCAAGTCAAAAAATCATGGAGGACATTTGAGAAAGTGAAAGTGGTGGGAAATGTCGGATGGGGTGTAAGTAGAAAATGAAATATTTTGAAAATTTTGTGATTGATATGAAATGATAAAAGTGAAATTAGAATAAATAGGTTTATCAGAAGCTAGTTAATAGAAAAAATGATTGGAATATATGGGTAAAAGTGGAACAATAAGATGATTGGTTGATAGATGATGGACTTTAAAACCATGTCAAGGTTTGTCACTCCATGTTTTCCATGCCCATTGCCAAACGTGGAGCCACTCACAAAGAATGATTTTTTTTTATATGAAGACTATTGCTCCTTATCAAACTCTGAAGCATGGATTATACTTGCGTACAAATAATGCCAATCTATGAATCAAATAATAATAATAAAAATAAATAATAATGCCAATCAAACTTGGCTAGGCCCTAGGTGACTGAAGTATTCTCTAATTTCATATTTAATAGAAAATTTTGATTTGAAGAAGCAGCGGCATCATCATCGGTATCCTAAAAGAAATTAATATTGTGGAAATTAAAAATAGAAGCCAATAACATCGAATTCAAGAGCGATAGTCACATCAATCAGCTAGCGAACAATTGTGGTTCCCCATGGCTCGTAATGGGTGACTTCAATGAAGTGACCGGTCCAGACGATTATATCAGTTCGAGGACGCGTAATCAAGCCCAAATGGACCTATTTTGTAATACTGTTAACAAGTGCAACTTGCAGGATCTCGGATTTGCCGGGGCGCCTATGACATGGAGCAATAATAGGAGGGGCTCTCAAAGGGTGGAAGCAATGCTTGATAGGGGGCTATCTACTCCGTCATGGATCGATCTGTTTCCCTTTGCAAGGATTGTCCACCTCTCGGCGGCCTCGTCTGATCATTGCCCGCTATTATTACTGCTTGATTCTATGAATGGTAGGCGGAGGCCTCCAAAAGAGTTCAGATACGAGTTATTCTAGGCTCGTGACTCTGAGCAACCAAAATCATCAAAAATGTGTGGGAGTCAAATAATCATAGGGGAGCAGCTGTTTATGATTTACTGAATTGGAAAATCGGGAGATGCGGTGCGGAGTTATCCAAATGAAACAGATTGAAAAGGGGGAACCTTAGAAATGCCATTGAACGGAAACAGAGGGAGTTATCTGCATTGATGGATCAATTCCCTACCAATGTGCGGGACGAAGCAATCCGGAAACTCAGATTTCAAATTAATCTCTTATTGGAGGATGAGGAGCAGCCATGGAGTATCCGGGCTAAAGCTCATTGGCTCAAGGAGGGGGATAGGAACACGAGTTTTTTCCATCTGACGGCTTCCAATCGGAGATGAACAAATTTCATTGTGGTGCTCATAGACAAAGATAGGAAGAGGGCCAGGGACCAAGAAGACTTGTTAAATCTGACAGTCTCTCACTTCTCTGAAGTATATACATCTTCTAACCCACAGGATGCGAACTGGGTTTCCAGCCTCATTTCAAGAAAAATATCTGATGTCCAGAGGGGGGTTTGATCAAGCCATTGTGTATGGCTGAGGTGGAGAAAGCTGTAAAGGGTATGCGAACCTCAAAAGCTCCAGGGCCAGACGGGATGTCACCGGGGTTCTTTCAGTAGCATTGGAATATCGTTGGTCGGGACATCTTTCAATGGTGCAAATCGTTTATGGAGGAGAGAGACCACAATCACAGGGCAAGACATATTCGGGAGGCAAACACTACCACCTTGGTGTTGATTCCGAAGAAGGCGGGAGCCCAGGAATTGTCGCAATTTCGGCCAATTAGTCTATGTAATGTTGTCTATAAAATCTTGACAAAGGTTCTGGCGAATAGGCTAAAAGCTATTCTCAATGAGGTCATCGGGGTGGAACAAAGCGCTTTCGTCCCGGGCCGACTTATCACGGACAACATGTTGATCGCATATGAGGTCATTCATTCTCTCCAGAGGCCCAAGGGGGGAAGAAGACGTGAGTTGGCTGTTAAGTTAGACATGTCCAAGGCCTATGATCGGATTGAATGGAGTTTCTTAAAACAGATGATGGAGGCTATGAACTTTTGCCCGAAGTGGATTAACTGGATGTTATGCTGCATAACTACTGTCAGCTTTCGAGTAAACGTTAACGGTTTCAAATCCAAGCTTTTCCAACCCCAGAGGGGGCTGCGGCAGGGGGACCCGTTGTCTCCGTATTTATTCCTTCTCTGTGCGGAGGGCCTGTCGGCGCTCATCTCTTCTGCAGTGGCCCATGGATCTCTGCATGGAATCAGAATAAATCCTCAAGGGCCCCAGATTACTCACCTCCTGTTTGCAGATGATGCTCTTATTTTCCTCAAGGCGGATATCAATGATATCACGCAATTCTTGGAAATTATCAGGATCTATTCTGCTTCCTCTGGCCAGATGGTGAATGTGGATAAAACATCGTTATTCTTCAGCTCAAATATGAATGGAAGTGAAAGGGAGGCGTGGTCTAACCGGTTGGGATATTCAGGGCAGGAAGTCTATCACTATCTTGGCCTCCCGACATGGCTTGGGAGATCTAAGAGCAGGATGTTCAAGGGTATCAAGGACCGCATCTGGCACAAAATCCAAGGGTGGAAGGAGCGACTACTGTCATGGGGAGGGAAAGAGGTGCTAATCAAAGCAGTGGCACAAGCAATCCCATCCTATGCTATGAGTATTTTCTTGCTCCCTCAGTCGCTCTGTTAGGGAATTAATGGGATGTTGAGTAAATTTTGGTGGGGGAACAGGGGGATAAGCGCAAGATGAGCTGGGTGGCCTGGAAGGATATGTGCATGTCCAAAAGTGTGGGGGGGATGGGGTTCAGAGATCTCCACATGTTCAACTATGCCCTTCTCGCTAAACAAGTATGGAGATTATCGATGTGCATGGCATATTTTTGCTTCAAGGTCTTAAAAGCCAAATATTTTCCCAATTCAGACATTTGGGATTGTGTGTCAAAGCAATCTGACTCATACACCTGGAAAAGCATCCTTAAGGCGCGCGATATGATTCATCCTGACTGTAGGTGGAGGATCGGTGATGGGAGAAGAGTCCATTTCTTCAAAGATGCTTGGATAGACGTTGGAGTATGCAAGGCAGGACCACTTCCGCTATCCATCCCGGAGGACATTCCGGTTAGTCATTTTATTGAGGAGACTAATGGATGGATCAAAGATCGGGTTTTGGCTGCAGTTGGCGAGGAGGGGTGGCAGGCTGTCAGCCTTGTTCCCCTCCCTCGCCATCCTGAAGCGGACTGCATCTTCTGGAGGCACGAGGCGAACAACCAGTTCTCTGTCAAGTTGGCTCATAGATGGCTTAAGGCGGGGACTGAAAATCCTACTCTTTCAAGCTGCTATAGGGCCATTTGGAGGACAAAGCTCCCGAGCAAGATCCTGATTTTTGTGTGGCGATTATTCAAGGATGCTCTTCCAACTCTGTGCAACCTCTCTAATAGTGGTATTGATGTGGATCTTTACTGTCTCTTCTGTTTGGGGGAGATCGAGGACGCTCACCACTTATTCCTGAATTGTGCCAGTATTGTAAGTATATCTCGACAAGTTGTTCCTGCACGCCATTCGGAGTCCTCGGTGCAGAAAATCATGTGTCTCCTAGCATCTAAAAACAGGTGTGATGAGTTGTCCCTTTTCATTGTGCTTTGCTAGAGAATCTGGTTTGTGCGTAACAAACTGAAGGCAGAGGGGGTCCAACCCGTGCTTGATTACATTCTACCGTGGTGTAAGGAGTACATCGAGCAATTGAGGCGAGTAAAGCTCCTCGATCAGGCGAACGCTCTGGATCTTCCCCTTGCACCCAGATGGTGTCTTCAAGATCAATGTGGATGCCCGATGTTTAGCGGATCGGGGAACCTCGGGCCTCGTAGCCGTTATCAGGGATTCTCGTTGGCACTTTATTGCTGCTCGTGGTTGGAGACGGAAGGGCGGGGGGGAGCCACTTATGTTGGAAGCAAACGCTTTTCATCTCGGTATTCTGTGGGCTCTCCATCTCAAACTCCGCAATGCCCAGATTGAGTCTAACTCGCTTCTTCTTTGCACATACCTGACCAATGAAAGTCACATCTTCTCACCTGTGGGTCACATTATCTCTGAGATTAGATCAACTCTCAAAGCCAATGCTCATCTCTCGGTCCACCATGTCCTGAGACAGGAGAACACGGTGGCTCATGCTTTTGCGGATCTGATTTCTGTTTCTGAATTGGAATATGTCTTGGTGGGGAAATCCCCCACAAGCTATTGTAGAGAAAATTTGTGCAGACAATTTTTTGGCAATGAATTCAGTGAATTACTCTATCTCGAACCCTTTTCAAAATGAGGGGGGGTCGGGGTAGAGTTATTCCTTTCATCAAAAAAAAAAGAGCGATAGTCACATCAACTATAATTTGGCACCATATCAACACAAGAAGATAATTTTGCAGGGTATTCTTGCAACGGAAGAAAGGAGAAAGCCATATTCATTTCTTCTTTAGGAGGGAAATGGGATATGGGTAATCTCTTTTGTTCATTAATTTGCAAGATAATTACAATCACCTTTATTTAAACAGAACGAAAACACATATTAGAAACACATGCATAGTCTTAAATAAGATATAGGATAAAAATCACAAACACCTTTATGAACATGCCGTTGTGATTTGAAGACTAACAACCGAAACCGAGAGAAAGATTGGAAAAAATGGGGTGAGTCCAAATTCATGCTTTAGACGAAGAAAGTATTGGAAACGAGTATT
This sequence comes from Annona cherimola, assembly GCA_030490835.1. Lineage (NCBI taxonomy): Eukaryota > Viridiplantae > Streptophyta > Magnoliopsida > Magnoliales > Annonaceae > Annona > Annona cherimola. The sequence goes on from CM059976.1 coordinate 12,884,170, forward strand.
ATGTGCCTTGATGCCGGCTTCTCGTTATGTCTTGATTTCAGCTCTAGAAGTACAAATATTCTTGTTGAGAACTGGAAGTTTCATTAACAATGGGCATCCTCGGATCCTCCACTCCTTGAGCACTGGCAAGTACCCGCTGCATATTTTTTTCAATTTGGGTAGTTCCCAAAGACAAAGCTTGACAAGATTTGGGAATGCATCCTGGCCTTTCACCTTGTCATCTTCGCATATGGTCTGTAGTCTGCTACAGAATTTTATTTCGAGTGACTCAAGCGCGATCAGCTCAACTTTGGAAGAAAAGATGTTGATAAGCTTGGGACAACACTCTAAACACATGTGTTTTAGGCAAAAAAAATGAACCCGAGTCAAATGATGCCCTCTACACACCACTTTCAATTTGGCAAGATCAGAAAGCCAAAGGAGGTAAGGTCCTTGGAATGTTATACTTCCCCATCTCTGCATGTATAGTAAGTCGAACACTATCTCCAATTGCGAGCACTTCTCAATCCAACATAGCACAGCTGCTAGTTTTGTATGATCGAAATATCCAACTAGAGTCTTTAAAAACTCATTGTCATGTAAATAAAAGAAATCTGCCATGGATAGAACCTCCTTCATGCCTTCAAGGGAAGTCTTACCTCCGCAAACCTCCATCCATCTTTGATATTGCCTCCACCTCTTGTGTCGCGCAGAAATGCGGTGGTTTGCAAAAACATGGGCATAAATGAATGTGCATTTTCTAAAAGGAGCATATCTATTCTTGGGCCCTCCCTCACAAGGGCAAACCAACAAGTAGAACTTTTTAAAATGGTTAAGGTTGAAATTTCTATCAAAGTTCTGAAAAACAGCAGCATCGCTTACCGAGATGAGGCAATTAATGCCATTTGCGCCTTGGAGATGACATTCTTCAAACAACGGATTCAATCTACATCGTTGCCAGTTCAACTGTTTTGGGAACTGGGCTATTCTGTTCCATGGCACGTTCTTTAGATGCTCCATCTCTAGGAGGTCTAATCGTTCCATGCTAGGGAGATTGAAGATTTGTTCAGGAAGCTGCTCAATTCTGGTTCCCGAGAGATCTAGTGCTATAAGCTTCGAAACCTCATTCAAGCCCACAAGCTTTGACAGAGATCGACAACCGTTGACGGAGAGTCGAGCAAGATTTGCAGCAGCGCCTGGTCTGCCCGAGATATTAAGATGTCGGAGGCTCACCATTCCATCAAAGGATGCTTCTGACATTCCAGGTAGATTAGTGTCCTCGAGATCGAGGATCTCAAGCTTTTGCATATGATCTTTTAAGAAGCTGGGGAGAAGCTTCAAACTCCTGCAATTTCGAAGCAGCAGCATTCGTAGTTGGCGCAAGCAAGAAAAGGAAGAGGGCAAGGAAGTGATAGATGTATTGGAGAGGTCGAGGACAAGCAGCCGAGTCATATTCCTGAAGAAGTCATCGGGTATTTGTTGCAGCAAAATGTTGTGGTTGAGGAAGAGAGTGGAGAGAGAGGGAGAGTTTGGAAGAAGAGGTAAGGTGCTGATGCGGTTGTGAGACAAGGAGATGCGGTTCGCAGCTTCCCACTCACTGGCTTCAGGAGCCTTTTCCACTCCGCAATTACATCTTACTACGAACAAGGGTTGTTTGAAAGATGCGATAATTTTCCTTACATGATCACGCGTTGGAAACAGGGATGTAGCTTCGAGTAACCAGAGGAGTGACATCACCGCTACGAGCTCCTCTTCATTATAATTCTCAAAGGGTAATAAACCTTCACATCTCCAATACTCCATGATCCAGTTGCGCCCATCATCAATCTCATCATTTTGAAGAAGATGGAACAATGAGAGATAAGAGAAGCATTCAAAGACATGATGGGGTGTGATGAGAGTGGAGTAGGTGAGGTTTATGTTAGATGCTATGTCCATTGCCTCTTCTTTGAGGATGTGCCATGCGTCGTCCGCGGACAACGCTTCCAACTGCTGCGCTAAGGATGCTCCTGACGTCGAGCGCCAATCCCAAGTGGTCGAAGAGCCTGTCCTGGCGGTGGGAAAAGAGCCAATAGGGGTGATCACCGCTGTCGTCCTTGCTATCGCATACTCAACCCCAAGCACCCCTGATAGATTCAAGACATGAAAGAAATAGTCTTTTGTCCAATAGCATTCGAAGATGAGTAAGACTCTCGTGTCCGAGGACCGCAGGAACTCAGAAATTAGCATGGCCGCTGCGTAAGGGTCCTGCTGGGCGGATGATGGGAGGATCATGCCCAACTCGGCCACCATTCTCCTCTGCAACTCCTGTACGTCAGCTGCCTCCATTGCTTTTTTGTAGTATTCTGCAAACTCACGCTGCTTAGCCTCCATCCGTAGTCTCGTCAATTCAAATTGTGATGTCCAGCGGATAGATTTTATGTGGAGGACTAGGTCAAACAGTTGTCGGTGCGTCAGTTGTTGTGCCTCTTCCATCACCCTTCTCACGACCATGGACCTGCCGATTCCATCACATCCATAGAAAGAGAGAACATCCTCTCTCTCGGGGTTTTCCAACATTGACCAGATCAGCCTTGTCATCCTACTCAAATAATCACTAGCCCTGCCACTCGAAGCCATATGTGTATCCTTGCTTATGTCTGCATCTGCTATTAAATTAACGCCTTGCAATATTAGTTTGAGAGGGAGAAGGCAAAGTAAACATGTACTAGGAAGGATCTCAAAAAGGAGAAGAATATCATCACCATCATCATCCTTATATATATGAAAGAAGAAGGATGCGATGCATAGCTTGAAAGGTTACATAGCTAAATAAATTATATTAAACACAATGGATGAAGTAGATTTTCTATAATCATTGTTATATTAAAAATGGAGGAGGTCACTTGAAATCACTTAAATATAATCTGATTACATAAAAGCGGAGTCTTTAAACCTTAGATGAGATGAGGATGGAATGAAAGTTTAGGATGAAAGTTTATTATGAATGGAAAAAGTATATTAGGATTAGAAAAAAATTATATTGAAAATGAAAAATAAACTTTTTTTTTAAATAAGAAAAGTATTTTCAACAAATGGAAGATTCCATTCTAGAATCATCCCATCCTACATATAAATATAAATATGCAAAACTCGAGCAGTTAAACAGTTTACTTGGGACTTTGGAAGTGTTTTCCTTGTTAATTTTATAATATATTTATTATTTGCAATTATTTATAATAATTGAATAAAAAATAAGTGTCACAAATAATAAATTTTATTGTGGTGCTGTCGTTAATGATGTCAAACAGGGGCATTAGTCATTTCATCAGGAATAAGGGACTTGGTGAAACCCTGATGATGCGTTCAGCACTTTCATTCAAATGATAGGCGTTTTACAATTTTGCGAAACTAATGGATACTTGGCAATTCATATAGATATTACAAGATGTTTTGTAATTTTATAAAACTAAATGATATGCTTCCAACCATGTAAGTATCCTTGCAAATTTAAAAAGGAAATAGCCCAAAGATAATGGAACTAGAGAAAGTTGGTCGAAATAGTCAATATCCAAGGACAAGATCAAGACGATTAATCAGGCAATTAGTGAAACACATAATTTAGGCAATAAAACGTAAGCAATATTGAATAAAAGAGGTAGTCGTACACATATTTAAAAAGCCCAAGTTACCTGAATCATGGCTTGTTAGTTCTTCAATAGCAATATATAATTCAATGGAGCACGGGTGATATATATAGGCAGAAGAAGAGGCCCCACGAAACTGAATAATTTGGATCTCGTCAATTTGATGAAAAGCCACTCATGGAGAAGCTGCTGTTGCCTTGCGGGGAATGGAAATGAAAAGAAGGATGCTTCCTTGCCTGGGAGGGAAATGCGAAGTAAAGAAGCTGAAGTGGATTGAATTAGTACAGGTGGAACAGAGGACTACATATTGTTTTATTGAGTCAAGTCTAATTAGAAAATCAATTTTAAGTTAAATATATTTAGATTAACCATTTTATAAAAATAGATTTTTTTTTATTTAAAAAAAGGTGTTTCGCTACCGAATCATGACCCATGTTTAAAATTGTTAATTAAATTGTTAAATATGAAATTGTTAATTAAAATTTACAAATATAGATATAGAACTGTTAAATTTGAAAATTTTGAAAAAATATAAAAGTTCAGTCAAAGTGAATTTTGACATCATAAATATATGCATGCAGAAAATATTATAAATAATTTAGATTTTTGAAGATATTTTAAAAGAAAAAAGTAACTAGTTATTACTTAAGTAACGACTGGTTGTATATGATTAGCATCCTTATAAAAGTACCCAAAAAATGTTGTTTTGCAGACCTTGTACAGTATACGCAATTGCATTCTAGCACATCTATTTCGGCCATTTTAATATCAGAAAATCAATTCCGAATAAATTTGTTAAGAAAATTTGCAAATTCCGAAACACTTCAAATTGATTTATTTGAAGTGAGAAATATTTCTATATTTCCAAGTTATTTTCTTGTATTTTCGATTGTACACGTATAGGACATTATTAATTACGTTCTATTACTATATTTATTTATAGTATTATTATTTGGGACATACCAATTAGATAAAATAATAAAGGAAATACTTCTGGGGTCCCAATTGCATCATGTACCTCTTGGGCTTTTGTAATCTTTGGAATTTTTATTTAAATATAGATAATTTATCTTAATTGTTTAAAACAATTTATCTAGTCTAAATGTAAAAAATAACTTGATTTAAAACTTACATAATATAATATTAAAAATAAGTTCACAATCTTTCATGTAACCTCTCCATTTGTTAGTTGTTAATAATTGATACAAAATCTAATATATGAAGTACGTTTCCCACCAACCATGAAGATACTAAAAATTAAGGGTGTTACATGTAAGAGGAGCTTTATTGAAACATTGTTGATTAAAAATATGATTTTAAACAACATTATGCATTTGCATTTATTTTGGATATACACAAATCCATTCAAAATTTTTTATCATATTATATATGTACTAAAGGTGATCGCATAGCTTAAAATTAAACAAAGTATTAAAAAAATGCAAAACCCATAGTGCATTTGGGATAGCAGAAGTATTTTCCTTATCATTTTTGTAAGGGTTAATTTTGAATATATTCACTACTTTTTTTCTTAATTACAAATATACCCATTAAATTTCAAAAATTTTAAATATACTTGCTAAGTACGTATGAAATTTTGTCCATACCTATTGCATCAAGCATGATTAAAAATTATCGTTGTCTATCATAGAAAAAGTCCAAAATACCCCTTATAATTTAATAATAGTATTCCTTCAGCAATGGCAGAACTTGAGCAACGTGATGAAAACTCATCTGACCTTAAAGAAAAGCTAAGAAAAATGGATGTTAATGGTCTAGATATGGTAATAATGACAATGGATGTTAGATCAACTAGGGATATTCTCGGATGTTAAAATTATTAAATGTTCCTAATTGTCACATGGGATATATTTGAAATTAATGAGATATTCAGTGGGTATATGTGAAGGTTTCCAAATTTAATGGTTATATTTGTAATTAGGAGCAAATTGAGTGAGTACATTTGAAATCAACCTTTTTATAATATGTTTACTATTTGCAACTATTTTTATAATAGTCGAGCCTAATATAAGTGTTGCAGATAATAAATTTTATTGTAGTGTTGTTATTAATAATGTCAACAAGGGCGCTTTCATTTCATCAAATTAAGGGACTTTTTTTTTTATATGATCAAATTAAGGGACATGGAGAAACTCTAAAGACACGTTTTGCAATTTCACGCAAATAGTAGGTTTTTTACAATTTTATGAAACTAGTGGACATTGTAGCAATTCATATAAAATTACAAGCTGTTTTGCAATTTCATAAAACTAATTGATATGCTTACGACCATGCGATTATTCTTGCAAATTTTAAAAAGAGAAATAGCTCAAAGATGATTGAACCAGAGAGTCGGGTTGAAATAGCCGATGTGCAAAGATAAGAATTAAGAGCAAGGCAATTAATCAGGAAATTAATGAAGCCTAAATACATAATTTAGGCACTCAAATGTAAACGGTATTGAATAAAAGAGGTAGTAATACACAAATTAAAAAAGCCCAAGGAAAGTTACCGAAATGTTGGCGCCTTAGTTCTTCAATAGCTATTTATAATTCAACGAAGCACGGCTGATATATATATGAGCAACAGAGAAGGCCGACGAAACTGAATGATTTGGACCTCGTCAATTCGATGAAATGCCGATCATAGAGAAGCTGATGCTTCCTTGCATGGAAGGGAAATGCAGAGGATTATGCTTCCTTGCCTGGGAGGGAATGCAAATTAAAGGAGAGAACTCTTTGAATTAAGAAGTGGATGGAATAAGTACAGGTGGAACGGAGGACTGCATATCGTTGCATTGATCCAAGCCTAATTAGAGCGCAATCAAGGAATGTTTCCATTAAATCGTAACCAGCAGGTTTTTGAACAGATGATCCAAATCTACTCTCAACATATAACTTAAATCTTCTGCAGCTGGATCAGTGAGCACCTTCGTGAACATGTCAACAACCTGCTCCCCCGTGTGTGTGCCTATAACCATCAAGTTCGAAACCTGTTGATCCGAATCCAAAGTTCCGAACTGCACATTATTTTATTCATACCTATCAAATTAATTACAAATTTCACCAAAAATTGTTTCCACATTTACAAACGTAATCATATATTTGTAAAAATTTGGAGTGCCACTTGGGTCATTCAAGGCTAGTTTCAGGTCATTCAAACTCCAAATCCAAGGTATAACATATGAATCCTAACTCTAACTTAATCATATTTATACAGGGAGCATGATTACACATTGTGATATATCTTAGGAAAAAATGCAACATTCATTTATTTTTACAATTAGTTATATTTTTTGATTTTTACATAAACATATTTTTCTAAATGTATTCAATTTGTATACACAGTTTTAGATTGAATAACGTTTTGCCATTTTACAATACTTTACACATTTATTTTTTAAAAATCATCTTCAAGGGCATTTAAGTCATTTTTTGCCACTTAAAAAGCTTATTTTTAAAAAATAAAAATGTAAAAATATTGTAAATTAAAAAAACTTTGTATATAGATTGAATACACTTAGATAAATAAGCTTATAAAGAAAAAATTTTAAAAAATAATTAATTGTAAAAATAAATAAATATTATATTTTAGCTTAAAATACATAATAATATATATAATCAAACTCCTTTATAAAAAGACATGATCTTATTAGCCCTGATCAGGTAATTGCTTACTTATCCCACGTCAATAAACTCGTTTTTCAATTAGTTTTTGTAAACTTATTAATTTAGAAGGCTTTAATGTATAAATCAAAATTTTCCATTTTTAAAAATATGTATTTTTAGATTTTTAAAGATAGGTATATTTTAACCATTTTTAATGATAACAAATTACTAAACTATCTCTATTTTTAAAATTTTAAAAATATATACACATATCCAAAAATGATAAAACTTAATTTATACAATAAATATACATACATTAACAAATTTATAAAAATAAGTAAAAAAATTTAAATAGGTTTCTTAGTATGGGCTAAGTAAGCAATTAGTTAGTCAAGGCTAATAAGATCACGACTCATTTATGTATCAAACCTAATCCCACTTTAATAAGTTAGGTTTGAGACGAGTTTGGGTTGAATATGGGTGGTAGTTTGAATGAGTATTCAAGAATATTATGGTTGAAATTTGGATTATTCTCATTAGTTTACATTCAAATTTAACAATATAATGATTATATTATTAATTTCAAACTACATATGCATTAAATAATTATCTATAATATAGTAGTTGTACAATTTTTTACTCTTTTTAAAATAATTATGGTAGACGATATAACAAAAAGATTATAAAAAAATATATGTTAAAGCTACATGTGTCAGGTTGGATCGGTTATAAAAATTATTGTTTACATAATGACTACAATCCTCCTGTTTTTAAAATTAAAATATATCTCAAAATGATAAATTTTAGTTTATGGATAATATACATCTAGATTAACAATTTCAAAAAATAAAAATTAAAAAGCTAAACAAATTAGTTTTATAACCAGTCCGACCCTGACGCATGTAGCTTTAACATATATTGTTTATAATCTTTTTATGATATTGTCCATAATCTTTTTATGATATTGTCCATATAATTTGCCCAATAACCTTATAATATAAAAATTTAAATATACACGATTATATTCAATTTTATTTGTAATTACATCTCAGCATTTGATATTTCATGCAATTAAATTTATTTATATGGAGCAAATTTTGGTTCAAATAATATTATATATAGCAGCTTTTTAAAAAATGGCTGCATTTAGTTATAGGTAACGACTCTAAGTAGCTGAAATCTGCACCTGTTTTTATAATATACATATATACACACACATATATATAACCAGGTTACATAGAAGCGGTTTCAAAATATTTTCAAAAATAGTAAAAATTGATACATGGGTTAAATACATTTAAATTAACATTTGTGTAAAAAAAAATTTTCAAAATGAGTGTATGCACCGGAGTTGTCAAGAATATGAATTTAGCAAAAAATTCTTCGACATTCCTTTTTTCAATGTTGTCCAGTATATTTTGATTTCATTTTATATCTTTTATCAGCATTTATGATGGATTTGCTAGTGAAGGTGTAGCACGTGACAAATCATAATCACGAGTGTCCAAGATAAAGCTAATAGTGTCCTCCCGTTGCTTTGATTGCCCAATAGGACTTTAATTTTCTTCCAGTCATTACTGGATAAGAGTCGGGTTTCCTGCCTAATTGATCAATAGCGCATCCAGGCCTTATTGTTGCATGTCTGAGAATTGGGACTGTCGTCCTTGGTTTACATCCAAGTGGGCTCTTTACTGATTTTTGAACAGTATTTGTGAACTCTTTACTTCCTCAATCTTACAATTTGTTTCACTGCGGGTTTTTCAGGACATGCATAAGAATGTCACTACCACCTCATGTTTGATTGTTTGATTATGAGCAGAAACTTATGTTGCGAATAGAAGATCCACCCCGGAGAAAACATATGTTCTGCGTAAGAGGTGCAGTTCTTGTTGGAATAATGAAGGTAATGTGCCTTGGAAGAAATGCCTTTTTTTAGCTATATGAAAATAATGATCCTCTCTGCGAAAGATTGGTATGTGAAAACTAATAGAACGTGGTTTTGCCATCAGAAAATCTAGCCTTCTTGTACCCTTTTCTAAATGGAAAGTGTAATAACCTTTAATGCAACTCATCTCGTTGTAGGAATGGCCCCCATGAGTGACTATAGAGAAATATTTTTTTTGCCATAATACTATTAATAAAAGCTCATTCGTGGATTGTCCCGTACTTCACGATTTCTTGGGAAAATTGCAGTGACATGATGAAATGCTGAGTGTTTTTTGAACATGAACTTGTTGGATGCACCAGAGTTTTGGATAGTAGGCAAGATAATCTGAAAGAGGGAGTGGGATGCTTAAGAAAGTGTAGCCAGTCATGATTCATTGTGTGATTTGCCTGACACATTGCTCATGCAAATTTAACTTGTAATGAGTGCTTAATCAATTCAAAGCCATGATATGATGCCAAAAATTAAACATGTGACAGTCAGAAGCACATATGCTGGTCGGATGGGCATTATCTATATACTTACGTTGTATCCCAGATGTTAAGAATAACATTCACACACAAAGAACAAAGAGAGATTTACGTGGTTCAGTTTCTTAACTTACCTCCACGGTGGTAAACCCCATTCAATCTTACTTTAGGGTTACTAGGTTCCACTATTTATAATGAGTTACAAATTTTTATACAAATTACATAATCACACCAACTTGCTTAATTTTACATAATAAGCTTATTTTGTCAACACTCCCCCTCAAGTTGGTGAATAAATATTTGTGAAATTCATTTTCTCTAGTATTTTCTCAAAATGTCTTCTTGGCAATACTTTTGTAAATATGTCTGCAAGTTGATCATGACTTCTAATATATGGAGTTTCAACAATCTTAGCTTGAACTTTGTCTCAAACATAATGACAATCGACTTCAATATGTTTGGTTCTTTCATGAAAAACTAGATTTGATGCTATGTGTATAGCTGCTTGATTATCACAAAATAATTTCATCGGATTTTGAGTGTGGAAGCCTAGTTCCTGTAAAACAGATTTCAACCAAATCAGTTCACTTGCAGTAGAGGCCATAGCCCTATATTCTGCTTCAGCACTTGATCTAGCTACAACAGTTTGTTTTTTACTTTTCTAAGTCACAAGATTTCCACCAACAAAAGTGCAATATCCTGTTGTTGACTTTCTATCTTCTGGATTTCCTGCCCAATCTGCATCTGTATATCTAGGAATTTCCATATGAAGACAAACACTAGTATGACCATGTGGTTTCATCCATATTCCTTTACCTGGAAAAGATTTCAAATATCTGAGAATGTGATCCGCCATTTTTATATGCTCAATAGTAGGAGAGTGCATAAACTGACTAATAAAGCTCACTGCATAAGAAATATCTGGTCTTGTAACAGTAAGATATATTAATTTTCCCACAAGTCTCTGAAACCTCCCAGGATTCTCTAGTGGCTCATTGGTTTTAATAAATTTGGCTATATAATCCATCGGAGTATCAACTGGTTTTGCCCCAAGTTTTCCAGTTTCCTTCAACAGGTCTAGAGTGTATTTTCTTTGACATAAAAATAATCCCTTCTTAGAGTAGGCAATTTCAATTCCTAGAAAATATTTCAGCTTACCTAGATCCTTCATGTTAAATGTTTTGCTGAAATACTTTTTGAGATCTGAAATTCCAACATTGTCATTTCCAGTGATGATTATGTCATCAACATAAATCAAGACAACCACTATTCTGAGATTACTCCTTTTGACAAACATTGAAGAATCTGAGATACGTTTTACAAAACCAAACTTAACAAGTGCAGTATTGAGTTTACTGTACCATGCTCTGGGAGACTGTTTTAAACCATAGATCACTTTATTCAGTTTATACACCAAGTGCTTTCGTTCTTCTAACTTGTGTCCAGGCGGAAGTTTCATATATACTTCTTCTTCTAGATCCCCCAGCAAAAAAGCATTTTTGACATCCATCTGGAATAATGACCATCCAAAATTTACAGCTACAGACATTAAAATTCTGACTGTGTTCATCTTAATAACAGGTGAAAAGGTATCTTTATAGTCAACACCATATGATTGAGTAAATCCTTTAGCAACAAGCCTGACTTTATATCTTTTTATAGATCCATCTTCTTTATATTTAATTCTATATACCCATTTGCACCCTACTGGTCTTTTTCCTTTTGGCAATTGGACAATATCCCATGTTTGATTTTTATGAAGAGCTTTAAGTTCGTCTTCCATAGCAATTTTCCATTGTGGTAGGCTAATAGCTTCATGAAAACTTGTCGGCTCATTATGAGAATCAATGCTAGTTAAAAAGGCAGAATGTCTAGTGGAGATATTATCATAGCATATATAATCCTGGATAGAAAAAGCTGCTGCATGATAGGTATAAAAATCTCGTAGTCTAGAAGGAGGTCTTGAAATTCATGAAGATCTACGAGAAGGAGCCACGATGTCTTCATGAAGGGCCACGGGGTCAGGAGGAAAAGTTTCGTCTTCTCTCATAGTTGACTCTTGATTAGTAGTCGAGGATAATGGCCTAGGTATAAATTCATTTTGAATATGCTCCCCCTGACTTTGAACCTGAGCTGAAAAAAAAGATTGATTCTCAACAAAGGAAACATCTCTGGAGATAAACAGCCTATGCAAATCAGGAGAATAACATTATATCCTTTTTTAGTAGAGGAATAACCAAGAAAGACACATCGGTGGGCATGAGAATCAAGTTTACTATGATTTTGAACATGCATATAACAAAGACAACCAAATACACGGAGATGACAAACATCAGGTTTTCTTCTTCTTAAAATTTCTAGAGGAGTTTGGAACTTCAATAAGCGACTTGGCAGGCGATTAATAAGATAACAACTAGTGAGCACAACATCAGACCAGTATTATTTTGGAACATGCATTTGAAATAGCAAGGCTCTAATTGTTTCTAGGATGTGTTTATTTTTTCTCTCAACAATCCCATTCTGTTGAGGAGTCCCTACACATGAAGTTTGGTGAATAATGTCATGGGATGTAAGATAAGAGGAGAATGAATGATTGACATATTCAGTACCATTGTAAGTTCGCAGTACTTTTAATGCAACACCAAATTGTGTGACAATCATATTATGGAAGTTCTGAAAAACCTGCAAGACATCAGTTTTGGATTTCAACAAATAAATCCAAGTGGAACGAGACATGTCATCAATAAATGTAACAAAGTATTTGTAACCCTCACGAGAGTCTATTGGAGCAGGTCCCCAAACATCTGAATGAACTAAGTCAAAAGGTTTATTGGAGAAACTAGAATATTTTGGAAATGGAAGTCTATGCTGTTTAGAAAAATGACAAGCTTCACATTCATCAACTGAAATGGAAGAATCAAAATTGTGCAGTATTTGATATGAAGGGTGTCCTAATCTTCAATGCCATAGTAATGAAAAATCTGCGTCTTTCTTCCCAATAAATGTCTTTTGTGACTTCTCTAAGACATAGAGACCCTAATTGATTTTTCCTTCACCAATCTTCATTCCCGTGACCCTGTCCTGAAAAATCACCGAATCGGGAGAAAAAACTATATTGCAATTCAAGTCATTAGTAATCTTGCTGACAGATAACAAATTAGAGGTTAACGATGGAACATATAAAACCTCAGATATGCTGGAGAGTAATTGAGTTTGTCCAACTCCTTGAATAGGAATCAATTGTCCATTTGCAACTGTGATTGGAGGCATTGTTGATTTAGAGTGGACTTGAGATAAACAATTAATATTGCCACTCATATGATCAGTAGCACCAAAATCTATCACTCAACCATTTTTATGAGAAGAAAAAAATAAAGCCATACCAGAAGACTGAGCAAATGATGTGGAAGAGCCTTGGGAGTTAGTTGTAGTATTCTGCTGAATAAGAAGTTGAAGTTGTTTTGCTAGACTCTCTATTGCAGATTGAGAAGGAGAAACACTGGCACTGACTTGAGCTGCTAGTTGATTATCGGACTCCTTTTCTTTAGAGGCTCTTAAATAAGGATATAAGATCCAACAATGATCTTTGCTATGTCCAGCTTTGTTATAATGATCACGATATGGGCGATTTCCTCTGCCTCGTCCTCTTCCTCGAAAGGAGGTTATTCCTTTCAAGTTAGATTTAATAGCAAGAGCATGACTTTCAGTTCCTATTTTATTGTCTAATTTCATTACCCGTCTTCTTGTTTCTTCTCTTTGGATAATAACACAAATATTAGAGAATGAAGGAAGTGATGGACTCATTAATATTTGTCTCTTAAGATCTTCATAGTCTGGTTTTAGGCCAGCTAGTAACTGGAAAGTTCTGTCTTGCTCTTCTCTGTTTAAATAATTTTCTATGGTGTCAACTGGAGGACGATATTGTCTCAGTTCATCCCACCGCTTTTTCAAAAATCTCAAATAGTCAACAAAAGATTGATTTAAATTTTGTTCTGCACGAGCAATTTCTTGTTGCAATTCAAAAATTATTGATGCATTATTCTCTTGACCATAAATCTCTTTGAGAGAATTCCACAAATTTTTTACATTTTTTGAATAAGCAAAAATCTCATATATTTGTGGTTCTATGGAATTAAATAACCACATCATAACTAAGTTATCCATAGCTAACCATTCTTCAAAATTAGAGTATTCAGGCTTTGGAGTTGAAATTTTGCCATTAATATACCCAAGTTTGGATTTTCCACTAAGAGCCACAGTAACCGCTCTTGCCCATGACAGATAATTATTTCCATTTAACAATGTGGTGGTTAACTTTATGTTGGTATCATTATTGCTCAAAGAAGTAGCCAGTGAAGGACACTAAGTAGCAAAATAAGACCAGAAATACCTGGCTGATGAGGACGATCATCACTGTACACTTGCTAATTAATGGATGTGTCCAAAGTGCGGTGGTGAGCAATCCTTCTTGGGATTGGATGGTGAGAATTCCGGAGAAGCTGTTACGGTGTAGTGATGTCCACGTGCACATCACTGTAACCGCAAGAACCAAGCGCTGAAGGTAGGAATGGACAGCATGCGCATGTGCATGTCAGAGCTGGAGAACGGAAGGTTTCATGCTGTCCAGTCAATTGCGGAGGAGCGGGAGGTGCATCTGTTGACAACTAGTATATTGTAGTCGTACATGGAGACGTCCACGAATCAGTTGCTATCCAGAGAGGTCGATGTAGGTAAGCTGAATATGCAGATTGGAAGAGTTCAACCCCAAGGAGAGAGCAGAGTCGCTGATCGAGAACAGGCGCGCAACAGCTGCTGATCGAGAATGGCCTGGAGACGCACGGATCAAAAACGGCCTGGAGATCGTGGTGGAGAGAGAAGCTTCGAATGACGATCACCGACGAACGAGCTTAGGATTCTCTCCTCTTTCTGTCGCTGAGAGACGAAGATAAATGACAGATCTCAAGGTACGCAAATCTTAACCCTTGATGCTCTGATACCATGTTAAGAATAACATTCACACACAAAGAACAAAGAGAGATTTACATGGTTCAGTTTCTTAACCTACTCCACGGCGGTAAACCCCATTCAATCTTACTTTAGGGTTACCAGGTTCCACTATTTATAATGAGTTACAAATCTTTATACAAATTACATAATCACACCAACTTGCTTAATTTTACATAATAAGCTTATTTTGTCAACACCAGAGCAATGCAAGTTACGAGGTTTTCTTGTTCGTGATTAGATTATACTACAACAGAGGGCCAAAACCACTGAAATATGCCATACTGTGTAAGTTCAAGTTTGTCTTATTGCTTGTATATCATTATCATCATCATCATTTTTTTCTTCATAATTGAGCCTTACTCACATGAAGCAGGCTGCAACTTATTTCTTCTGGATTTTGCATATTTTTTGGGGGGCATCTACATCTATGCCAATGAAAAATTAATATCTTTTTAATTCATACTGACAATTTTAAAATGCTTTTTAAACATGCCAAAAATTTTCAAAATAAATTGCGTCCATGCTAAAATTTTTAAAATTCTCAAAATGCCCTTACATCCCCCTCTTCCCCAATTTGCATCCTTCGATGCAGGTGGGTTTGGCGCCCGTTTCTATCCGCAAATAGATGAGTTTGCCAGCAAACTAAGGTCATCAATCATAACACCTCAGAGAAAAAAATCCAAACCGCAATTAGAATTCTAATTTTTCTCTCCCTTCAAACTGTACATCAAGGGTTTGATTGCTTCATGTCCCTTTGCACTGTTTGTCTGACTCACTTCCTAAGATGAGTCATTTGCTGACAAAAACAACTCGAAGTGCAACAATCACAGATCTGCCAGAGAATCACACCATCTCTTGGCTTTAGTGTGGCTTTAGCTGTGAAAATTTACTTCTAATATTCCTTTCCCATCTCTTACCCCTCTCCAATATGAAAAATGATTGATATTTTCAAGATTGGTTAAAATAATTCCTTACATCCATCGACTGCAACTAAAATGGAATATATTTTGTTTTGAATATCTTTCAAATAAGATTCCACATGAATGACAATAATCTAGGAGAACATAAGGGCCAACGTTTTGGCCACTACTGGTTAATTGGGTTGAACGGTGGGCAATCGACTAGGCATCATTTGGCAGATGGAGCATGGATGGAAGGGGAGAGGCGGAAAAGCAAGTATTTTTGAAAAATGTAATAGTTATGTGATATGAGGGAAATAAAATAGAAAGAAATAGGATAATTGTGTCGGTAAATAATTGTAATATATGTGTAAAAACTGAAAGACTAAGGGTATGTTTGGCAATAGTTAAAAAATGTCAAGTTAAAAATTTTCAATCTAAAATTTTTCACTCTCCACAACTATTATATTTTTTAATTAATTTTTTACATTTTCCTATACAAGTATCCTACTTTTCAATCATTTCTACGCAACTATCTACACAACTAATCTATCTATTTTAACTTTATTATATTTACTACTCATCATTACCTCCACCATATCACATCATTTGACAACTTTTACTTTTCAAAAATTTTCATCAAAAGTTTTACTCATTCCCAAACACACCCTGAGGTGATTATGCCATTGGTATGTCAAATTATTTTTTTGAAAAATATTTGTAAAAGTGTAAAGATAGATAATTTCCGACCTACCATTATTATCATATGATGCCCAAAGGTGCGATTTAGAGAATACCAGATATAAGGGCATTTTGAAATTTTAAAAAAGTTTGGCATGAATGTAATTTATTTTAAGAATTGTTGGCATGTTTGATGGAGTTTTAAAACCGGTGGTATAAATAAAAAAAATTAATTTGACATGGATGCAAATGTCCTTTTTTGATATTTTTATTCAATTCCTAGACGTGCATCATAGTCTTTTTCTTAAATATTTTTACCTTTCTAATTTATTAGGAATCATCTTAATTTACAGAAAATGCAAATGCATTTAAAACTATAGTTAGAAAAGCTTTTAGTCAAGCCTATTTTTAAGATTTAAACTAAGACTATTTTAGAAAGCAATGTATCACTTGAATTTAAATAAAAATATCCAAGAAAATGCAAAAATCAAGGCGGATACAATTTGCAACTAATTTCATGTGAAGAAAGCCTTTTATTATTAAATCTCATTATTATATCAACTTTAATTTTTTTAGCAATATGGTGGATGAGTAGAATAATGCAAGTCACAAACGAATATAGGTTGACTAAAGTTGTTTAATTAAGAATTAACTGGAGGTGATGTAAATTTTCCTTAAAGGAAAGTTTGTCTTGAAGTTTGGTGTAACAAAGCATCTTCATCTCAATAAAAGTGCGCGCCATGACAAAATAAAACTCTTAACATTTCTTCTAACATTGTATACTAAAGAAATTAAGGTAAGGAGGCATCAAAGGCCTCTATGAGAAGGATTTTAAGTGCTTGAACTTGCATTTTTCGAACTTTAGCTTGAAGAACCTGATTTAAAATGGGATTAGATTTCAAGCAAATTCAAAATCAAGTAACTTGAGCCTGATTTTCCATCTCCATGTTTAACATAAAATATACAATATACATAATGCCTGAACAATACTTTTTCATATATTTTTTATACAAGAGGAAGTCGAATGCTTTAGTGCCGCCAGGCATGATTCATTATGCGATTCGCCTCCGTTGATGCAAGTTTAACTTATCATGAGTACTCAATCAATTCAAAGCCATGATGTGATGACAAAAATGAAATGTGTGACAGTTAAAAGCATATATGTCGGTCAAATGGATCATATTCTTTTACACAAACGTTTTTAACTTTCTATGATACGAAGAACTGTGTTGCAGATTTACGGAAGATAAAAATGCATTGGATTTAATTTCTTAAAATGTTTAAAATTATAAAAGCTTTCAAGCAAGCTGATTTTAAGATTTAGACTGGATAAATAGTTTACAATGTGCATGACTTGGATCTAAATAAAAATATCCCAAAAATGCAAAACCTGGAGTGGGTACAATTTGCAACCGGTTTCATTGAGGAAAGCCCTTTATTATTGCACCAAATTTATTTTTTCCAGCGATATGGTAGACGGTGAGAATAACGACAGCTGCGAACGAATGTAGGCTAAGTTGTTTAAGAATTAAATGGAGGTGTTTGAATTTTCATAAAAGAGAAGTTCGTCATGACAAAGTACCTCCATCTCAATGAAAGAGTATCCCGTGTACATACAACTCTTAATATTTCTTTTACGCTTGCTAAAAGAAATAAATTTTCATAACTTAAAAGGTATTTAATCTATTACTATTTTATTTCGAAAATGAATACTATTTTCTAGTAGCCAAGACTAAACCATACAGAAATATTCAATTTAAGTGATAATCTATATTTATATTAAATTGATGGGCTTGATTGATCATTACTAAAGAGCTGAAATGTTATAAGTTCCTCCAACTCAAAATTGGACCTTGAATTTGGTACGACGCAATGCTATAATACTCTAGGCCTTGTTACACCCAGGCTATTTTGGATGGAGTACGGTGATGTCTTAGACGCGACATTATAAGTTCGATTTTACTTTTGTCATGGTTTTTTATATTTTAAATCATTTTCTTGATTTTTAATTAATCATATTCTCTTATACTTTTCAATGCACTGCCATTCGGATAGGCTTTTTCATATGACTCTAATATCAATATTAAAAGCATTTACAATTAAAGTTTTTCAGCATGATCTAATTTTAGTCGATTTTACATCTTTGTTTATAGAGATCCGATCATGTGCAGTCTGCTGTAAAATAGGCTCCATACATAGTAGATTGCAATGAAACTTTATACAAGCATTTATCTATATAAAAATCATACTTGAAACGGTTTAGATGTTGAAAATGTCATTTTCAAATTGATATTTACGTTGAACTATTTTATTACGCTGATGTTGCACCATTTTAAGATGAGGATCATATACATGTTGGATTCGAATGAAAATTGATATGCTAATAAAATGAATAATTTTAAATACAATCGGTGGTGTAAATTTTCCATTCATGATCAAGTGGGGCCCACGGTGCATGGACTGTATGTTACAGTTGCATGCACTAAAATATTTTCCTTGTTTATATTAGAATTTAGAAGTATAAAATAGCACTTTTTTATTCTGTGACATTACAATTTTTCAAATGGAATACATGGGCCCATTGCACCATTTGGAGGCCTCCACGACGGGCCCTTCTAAGATTTTGGATTTTCTATTGCTACGCATCTAACAAAACTAGAGTCTTGATCATTTTAGGCCAGTCTAAAATACATATATTTTATTTTTTCTAAATTTTTTATTGGACTATTATTCTAATTATGCTTAATTTGTAAATCAAGTTTTACTAATTTTAAAGATGTATATATATATATTTATTTTAGATTTTTCAATATAGGAGTACTTTAGTCATTTTAAATTGTTAAAACATGACTAAAATACCCCTATGTTGAAAATTCAAAATAAACATATACATCTCTAAAATTAATAATAATTAATTTATAGATTAAATATAACTAGATTAATAGTCTTGTCAAAAAATTTGGAAAAAAAATATATATATATTTTTGGACTGGTCAGATATGAGATCATTTCAGACGAGTCTGAAATTATCATTTTGCACAAAACATACCTTTCTTTCTTACCTCGGAATTAAACGGAAATGATTGGAATTTTCGTAAAAGAAAAGTTTTGGCATGACAAAGTCACCTCAATTAAGGTGCATCCGGTGTATTCCAAGGCTAGATTTTTTTTAAAAGAAAAAACTCTTCCTATTTGTTTTATGCTTACAAAAGAAATTAAAATTTTATAATTTAAAAGTAGAGTTAATTTAAATATACTCTTAGGGTGCGTTTGGCATTGGCAAAAATGTGTAAAATCATGTAAAACTTTTCATTGACCAGGGGGGTGTCGGAAAAACCCGTCACTTCAAGAGTTTTTTCGCCGGCGCCAGCGTGGACTATTCGTAACTGTGCATTAATCTCCCCCACGGCTTTGTCTTGCGGAGTAGCGGCGACAGGACAAAATCATGTATGCGGTAGCATGATGCGACGGTTTTTACGCGACGAAAAACTGTCGAAGTGTTTTTGCCAATGCCAAACGCACCCTTAATCTTGTAAAACTTTTCATTGTTTAGGGCTGCGGTGGAAAACCCGTCGATTCAGACCTGCGCAGCATGTCTTTCATCTTCACTCAGTACCAGCCATAGCAGGTGCGTCGGGTAGAGAGCCTGAACGACAGCAACCACAATGTGTGATTTCATCTTCACCGTCGATTTCCATGCTTCCGCATGGTCTGCAATGGAGATGCAAACGGCGCATGCGCTTGCCTCACGTGCATGTATGAAAAGGACAAAATGTTCCGTACAGTACAACCCAAGTGAAAGCGGTCGTGTGCATGCGATGTCTCCCCTGTTCATTTAATGCACATCATCTGGCGCACTTCATTTATCTGCAGTGACGTTTTTTTGGTCGAGAAAACTTGTCAAAAAGTTTTTGCAAATACCAAACGCACCCTAAGTAAGAAATCCTTTAAATATACCTACTAAGGGTTGAGAATGGATAAAACTTTTGATGAAAAGTTTTGAAGAGTAAAAGTTTTTAAACGATGTGATATGATAGAGGTAATGATAAAGAGTAAAGAAGATAAAGTTAAAATAAATAGGTTAGTTATATAGGTAGTTGTGTAGAAATAATTGAAAAGTATGGTAGTTGTATAGGAAAATGTGAAAAATAATTAAAAAATATGATAGTTATGAAGAGTGAAAAGTTTTAATATGACATTTTCTGCAAATTACTAAACACATTCTAATTAAGGGAGTGTTTGGTAATAAATAAAACTTTTGATAAAAAATTTTGGAAGGTAAAAGTTGTCAAATGATGTGATATGATAGGGGTAATGTGAGTAGTAAAGAAGATAAAGTTAAAATAAATAGGTTAGTTGTGTAGATAGTTGTGTAGAAATGATTGAAAAGTAGGGTGGTTGTATAGGAAAATGTAAAAAAAAATGATTAAAAAATATAATAATTGTGGAGAGTGAAAAGTTTTAGATTGAAAAATTTTAAACTGACATTTTGTATGAATTGTCAAACACACCCTAAACCCGAAATATCAAATATAACAGTCTTTGGGTGTATTTGGGAATGAATAAAACTTTTGATGAAAAGTTGTAGAGATGAGAAGTTATCAAATAATGTGATATGAATGGGGTAATGATAAGGAATAAATAGGATAAAGTTGAAATAGATAGGTTAGTTGTGTTGGTAGTTGTGTAGAAATGATTGAAAAGTAGGGTAGTTGTATAGAAAAATGTGAAAAAATGATTAAAAAATAAAATAGTTGTGGAGAGTGAAAAGTTTTAGATTGAAAAGTTTTAACTTAACAACTTAGGGTGTGTTTGGTTGGAGGTAAAACTTTTGATGAAAAGTTTTAGAGGTAGAAGTTGTCAAATTGATAGAAAATGATGTGATATAATAGGGGTAATGATGAGGAGTAAAGAGAATAAAGTTAAAATAGATAGGTTAGTTGTATGGGTAGTTGTGTAGAAATGATTGAAAAGTAGGATTTGTCTAGAAAAATTTGAAAAATTAATTAAAAAATAGAATAGTTATGAAGAGTGAAAAATTTTATGTTGAAAAATTTTAATTGACAAGTTTTGATCCCAAACAAACACACCACTGTTACCAAACACACCCTTTGTAAACACTGTCAACGGAGTATTGAAATGATTGACGTACCCTTCTTCGATAAGACATCCATGGCTGCAGCGCGTGTTGGGCCGACCCCCTGCCACCCTCTTACCCTCTTTTGTTCTTCCTCCGTTCTGTCTTTCGTGTCGGCAAGAAGAAGAGCTGACTCTCCACCATCACTCTGGATCTGACTATGCCGATGGGGATCCTGTCGCCGCTCGAAAGATGCGTTGATGGAAGATGTCGAAGGCAAAAGGTTCAAACTCTCAGAAGTGCCTTTGCTGCCACCTTATCTTCGCTCATCCAGAATGTTCCACCATTTCCCGTACCCATGTCCACAAACAAACAGAAACCCAAGCAAATTTGTTGAAAATAAAAAACGCAGATCATCTCTTCTACCATTTCTCTCCAGCAAACAGAAATCCCTTGGCCTTGATTACGGAGTCGAAGTGATTTAAAACCCTAATTCTGAACTCGATAGGATCGACTAAAAAGAAACAATTCAGAAAAAAAAAGCCCAGTTCTACCTCACCGATTCCCTTCACCGTCGCTCGCTTGCCTTCCCTCCTCTGCACCTTTCGCTCCCTCGATCTGTTGGATCTATTCGTCTGCCCCCGCTTCGACAACCGGTTGGTGTCTCTGGCTTTCACCGGCCAGACCTATTGGGCCAGATTGCTCGTCCTCTCCTAGGCCACCTGCCTTCCATCCTCCGCACCTTCCTCTCCCTTAATTTGTTGGATCTGTTCATCTGCCCCTGCATCGACGACAGGTTGGTGTCTCTAGCTTTCGCTAGTTAGACCCGCCGACTTAGATCGCTCGTCCTCTCCCGGGCCAATGGACTGAGACCTTCCGGACTGGAGCTGGTCGTGCGTTGCTGGAGTCAATCGATGTCTCACACTGCCGCTAATTCGGAGATCAAGAGGCGGCCGCGATATCATGCGCCGCGGGACTAAGGGAGCCGAGGCTTGTCAAGTGCCTTGGTTATGTCGAGGAAGAGGGATCTAGTGATTTGGTTGTTGATAGAGTTGGGCAAGCTCATTGGGTAGATTCTTCTTGTGACAGTGTAGTGTAAGGAGTTTGAGGGAAATCCATTTTCTTCTCTTCTTTCTCACTCTCGGTTTCTACATCGGCAACGATGGAGACAAAAGGAGAAGGTGGTGAGAGTAAACAAGAAGGGCCTAAGAGCTTCAATGGTGGCTGGCGGAGACGGGATGGAGAAAGGATAATTTAGTCATTTAAAATGATTTGTTTAGCTAAATTGGTACAGTTTCATACATCTGTAATAGATCGTCACTTTTTGGGGTATATTTGATATACATTTGTAATAGATCGTCACCTTTGGGGGTATATTTGATATTTGGGTGGTAGATAATGGGTATATTTGAAAGATTTCATACTTAGCGCATATATTTAGAATTAGGAGTAAGATTGTAGGCATATTTGAAATTATCCTTAAAAATATCAATTACACTTTTTATTTTGAAAATAAATAAAATTATCGGAAAGACCCACTTATAATTTTTTGTTTTTTAGAAAACTGTTATCATGCGTTCATTTAATTTATTTATAAACTTTTACCATTCTTGGATGTATATATGTTTTTTAAAAGTACCCGTTATTTTCAAATTTTAAAAAATACAGATCCAAAAATAGTACTACTTTGTATATAAATTAAATATATTTAGGATAACAATTTTATAAAAACCAAAAAATTTTAAAAATATACAAATAGGCCAGCCTCACTCATCTTTAAATTACTATTTTCTAGTAATAATGTCTAAAGAACTAAATCATACAGAACCTTAAGTAATAATGACGGGTTGAACTAAACCATGCTAAAGAGACCAAAAAAAAAAAGCGATAACTTTCTCCTGTCAAAATTATACTGAGAATTTGATATAGCCCTAGATTATGATATCCTAAGCTTCGTAATAAATACTATCAAAATTCTCAAGGCTGTTTGGATAGGGTATTAGACATGGACACCCGGGACAGTTTCCGTTTCGGTTATAGTTTTTATAGTTTGAAGGGAAAATGTCTCATTTGCCCTCTTAATTCTCAAGATATTTGTAATATTTTATAAATTTCATCCATATTTATAGCATGTCATCATAAATTTCTTTCTTACCTACCCTATTAACGCACTCATAATCTATCCTTCTGAAAAGAAGATTTTGCTCATCCAAAATTTTATAATTAAAACAATTCAACCAGAATATGATTCAATCGGTTATAATAAATCACTAATTTATAACATAAATAATTCATTCAACTTCTCAATGAAGTAAATAACAATTTTTTTAATTACATGAGTATGGTAGAAATTTAAGATGAAGTATTACAAGTATAAAAGAAATTTGTGAGCATAAGAGCTACGTGAAGTTGAGGTTAAAAATTCAACAAATTCCCTTTAAATTTTGAAAAATATTTAAAATATAATCCATTTTATATGGTCCCCACCACCAAATAATGTTTATGCCCTCTCTTAATTATTCCTCATTTCATTTGTGTTTGCAGGTGTAATAGGAATTTTTCCTATTTTTCGAATCATTTTCTCGATTTTTCATTTTCGAAACATATTGGCATCATATTTTCTCATAGTTCGCTAATATATTGTCATTATGGAATTATCAAAAAACTTTAATATCAAAAGTAAAGGACTATTAAAATTGAAGATTCTTATTATGATTTAATTTTTAGAAGATTTTTACATGTTTATTTATTCTAAGAAGTATAAAAGAACACTTTTATCCGATTTTAGAATTGATGTTTAGATAGTTTAGATGTACAATTTTAAAATTAATAATTAGCATTAATCTATTTTATTATGCTGATTTTAGATGATTTTACATGTTTATTTATTATAAGAAGTATAAAAGAACATTTTTATCCGATTTTAGAATTGATGTTTAGATAGTTTAGACGTTCAAAATACAATTTTAAAATTAATAATTAGCATTAATATATTTTATCATGTTGATTTTAAACAGTTTTAGATGATTTTACATGTTGCTTTATTCTAAGAAGTATAAAAGAACACTTTTATCCATTTTAGAATTGATGTTTAGATAGTTTAGATGTTCAAAATGTAATTTTAAAATTAATAATTAGCATTAATCTATTTTATTAGATTAATTAAACATTATAAGATGAGGCTCAAGTTCTAGATAAGTAAATAAATTTCTATGATAATGTAAATGACTTTAAAATTAAGTGAATTTTCCATTAAACATAGCAATACTAAAAATAAAGAGGTTTTAGGGAAGAAGAGTTCAACCATTCTGCAAGATCAATATGAAATGGAGGGTGTGTTTGACAATTGATAAAAAATGTCAAGTTAAAACTTTTCAGTCTAAAATTTTCATTTTCTACAACTATTATATTTTTTAATCATTTTTTTTTCACATTTTCCTATACAATTACCCTACTTTTCAATCATTTCTATACAATTATCCACACAACTAACCTATCTATTTTAACTTTATCATATTTACTACTCATCATTATCCCTATCATATCACATCATTTGACAACTTTTACTCTCCGAAATTTTTCATAAAAATTTTTATTCATTACCAAACACACTCAAATATACGGGCCCATTGTGGTTTTTGAACTTTCATTGCAAAGCTGGGATTGCTTAGGCCCCGAGAACGAGTGGGTCCACAAAAGATTTCACATTTCCTGGCAGTTCTGCTTTTCTCTGCTCAGTGGCCCCACTCCACCATAGGCCCCAACAAAACGTTTTTTTACGGCTCTTCCTTGATCTCATCACTTCAGTTGCAGATCTCCTCCTCTACCCTCCCCAAGATCTACCAGCATCCATGGCGGAGAAGAAGAATCACCCATCACGGGCTTTTGTTCCTCCTCTCTCTCGCCCTCTTCCTTTCGTCCGCTTTTGCCATCTCCGACGCCCCCTTCATTCTCGCTCTTAAGGTCACCCTCTCCAAGCTCAAATCCGGCACCGAGAGAGTCTCCGTCTCAATAGACGTCTACAATCGTGGATCTGCGTACGTATTTCCCCGTATCTCAGCCCTTCAATTCTCTGACTCGTTCCACAATCATGATTTCTGAAAATTTCTGGATTTCTTCAGTTTAACCGATTCGTACACTGGCTGTAATCTCTATACTTGGTAAAATGAAATAGCTTGACTCTTTTATATCAATGCACGCTTGAATATATGAAATATCTTTATCCATTCAAGTAAATGAATAAAAGACAAAAAAAACACCATCAAAAGATAAGAGGATTTAATCATTAAAATTGCGAAGCCCAGAACAAGAAAGTTCCTGGAAGTTGAGCGTATAAGAGGATTTAATCATTTTTGGATTCTTATATGTTAATATTTGAAAAAGTTTCAAAAATAAAAAATTTGGTCATTTTTTGTGTGCAAGGGAGTGTGAGATATGTGAAAATTTTTTATTTTGAAAATTTGTGAAAATATATGAAAATGGTAAAAAGTTATTATATATATACTAAACAGACTTGGGTCCACGTAAAAATAAAAAATATAATGAATATAAATATACCAGGTGTATAAGATCATTATTTGTGTGTATTGTATGGTTTTGCTTCTAGGAAACTCTTCTTTTATATAACTCCTTCAATTTTTAATTCTTTTGGTGTTTTTAATTCTCAAAAACTGTTATTTTCGAAATTCAAAAACTATGTATACATAGTATCAAAAAATTATAAAATTTGGTATGATACTTAAATATATCCTTTTTTTTAATATTTGATACTTAAATAGATTTGGTTCACAATCAACCGGGCATAGCTCATCATCCTCATCAGAATTTGACAACCCTCTTTTGTTTTCTCTGCTGGACTTGTGTATTCCGAAACATGGATGCTGCAATGAGTTGTCAGTTTGTCCAAGCTCATGCTCTCCAAAATCACTGGGATTTCCGTCTTTAGCACACAATTTCTATTTGTCTCACTAGATACCACATTGCCAGGAAGAGCATACCAGGATTTTGAATCATGCATCGGCCCTTCTGGGATTTGTGCGACATTGAAAGGGGGATCCAACATATCACACTCTACCTTTGAATGGCAAGACAAGAAAACAACCCAAATAATTTTAATGTGGGTCGTGATCATCTACAACTTTATAACACCCATTTTAATTTTTTTTTTTTTGAAATCTATTAGGTGCATTTTATCTATAAATCAAAATTTACCCCTTTTTGAGATATGTAAACCTAGTGATCTTGTGGTCATTTATTTTCAAATTTTAAACCTAGTGATCTTGTGGTCATTTTCAATTGACTACTATATTCCTATGTTTAAAATTTTAAAAATATGTACAGATCTCTAAAAGTGATAACATTAATTTATAGATAAAATACAACAAAATTAATAGGCTTATAAAAATATATAAATTTTTGACTTGGGTGTTATGCCTGGACTCAAATGATGGTCGTGCTCAGGGGTAAATGATTACCCAACTTTAATGAGTTGGTAAAGAGGGGGCTGATCATTCGCGACCGACAGCAGATGACAGTCATTTGCGATCGGGCATAAATTGAATTTTTTTAAATTTATTTAATAAACTTATTAATCTATGTATATATAATCCACAAAGAAAGTTTTATTATTTTTAAAAATGCGCGTTTATTTATTCTTTAATTTTAAACATATTAATATTCTGATCATTTTACATGTTGAAAATGAAAACAATAACACTATGTTTAAAATTCAAAAATAAATACTTACACATCTCTAAAAATGATAAAATTTGATTTATGAATTATAATGGTTTTATAACAAATTTTAAAAAATAATAAAAGAGTTTTGCAACCGGTCACAAGTGGGATCATGGCAAATGATAACTATTCCGATTAAAATTCATTCAAAATGCATTATTGCTGATTTATTAATAAGAACTCACTGGATCATTGACTTCTATTTGGAATTAGCACTATTTCACAGAGAAAAGCACATAGTTGTTATAGAAGAGTAATAATTAGTAATAGTAACAGTAGTAATAATAGAAATCATAACAATAACTGATAATTTTTTTAAAAAAGGCAAAAAATCCAATTGGACCGCATTTTCTAAAATTATGTTGGAGCGTTGTACCCCATAAAAATTTAATTTGGTTAACCGTAATGAGAATAGAATTGAAAATTTTGGCTCTCTATTCCATTCTTGTGAGGATTAAAGGACATTTTTTTAATAAAAAAACTTTTCAAATTAAAACTTTTTATTCTTCACAACTACCATATATTTTTTAACTATTTTTTCCACAACTACCTTACCTTTCAATCGTTTCCACATAATTACTCATACAACCTATCTATTTTAACTTTATTTTCTTTACTTCTCATCATTATCTCTATCCATATCACATAATTTCTTCCAATTCAAAAACTTTTATACTAAAAACTCTTCACTCAAAAGTTTTGTAACTTCTTAAACACATTCAAAGTAAATTTGTGCTTTTGTCATCGGGTAGTTGCCCATGTGGTAGCCTAGGTGGACTATCAAAACAGCCACCTCAGTTCGACTTACAAGGTCTCCTCCCCTGAAAAGTGGGGTTTTTATAATTTCCCCTCTGGAGGGGTTTGTTTATAGAAAAAATTCCCTCCATAGTGTGAGGGTCATGAATGTGCTAGATTGTAATATTAGTTGTTATGTTATATAAATACCAATAAAAAAAGAGTAAATTTGTGCTTTCAACATGGGATAGTTCTCTCTCTCAACCATTATTGAAAAAAAAAAAGTATTTCTTCTGCTTTTGGTGCACGAAACTTGTAAGTGAGAGTTAAGCTATGTTTGGCAGTGCGATTTGGTGCCTCTATCGGGCTTTTTCCATTGAAAAAACAGTTTCGTGCTATAAAATAGGTGTTTGGCTAAAAAATAGGCACAACTTTCTAGAATGGTAATCGCAGTCTTTTGTGATTAAGAATAAGGTTGTTGATGCTTATCGAAATCGCATAAGCCCATCGTACCTAGTTATATTTAAAAGACGAAAATGCCCTTAAAGACTAAAAGAGAATTTTTCATATTCACATTCATCTTATCCGTCCAAGCATTCAATTATTACCATAAATGATAAGTAAGCATATCATGTACCTACTCCATTTAAAAAAATATAAATAAAACTAATATAAAACTATGATATAATCTTTTTTATTTGAGTGTAATTTTTTAATAATTATTTACTTGGTTTAAGATATTTATTTTAATTATTTAGGTAAAATATGGGTGGTAAATCATGTAGAAATCTGTCTTGATAAATATTTTGAAAATGCTTAATTTTGTGTCCATGATAAGCTAAATTAATAATCATTTATTCATGTCTAATTTGGTAATTTTGCATATTAAAATCACTTCAGTATTTTTAGGCCAAACATATTATTAACATTAAAATTACTTTTTATATGATAATGTCAAATGCTTTATAACTTTTTTCCACAATGCTTTTTTAAAAAGTTCTCAAAATAAAAATATTTTTCTTAACAGGTAAAATCTTATCGCTGGGCCAAACTGAGCCTTAATCGACTCAAGAGAAGACGTTGGTTTTACGTTTTGGATCCAGCACAAATCAGTTCTAACGTAAGCCTGCATCATACGTAACTGCCAAATCAAAGAACAACAACAACAGGAGAAGATGGAGAACCGAAATGTGGTAGTATGCGACAATGGCACCGGTGTAATTCCCCACTTCCTCTTTTCTCTTTTTCATCTGTGATTCACCCATTTCTTCTTTCATCTTCCCCAACTAAGTGATTAAAAAGGCAAAAAAAATGTTTCTTTGTTGGGGTTGAGATGTATGCTAAAATTTGCTTCCTTGCGGATGTTGGTTCTGATCGTAATACTATTAAATGCAATGGGATTTTGCCCTCATTGAACTGATCCGTCAGGAAATATGACGTAATTTCATGATATTTGGTCCAACCATAGGCGTCCAAGTGGAATTCTTTAAGAAGTTGATGCCCATTCTTTGGAAATTTGTGGATGGAGAAAGCACGTGTTGTTTAGACTAGAAGGAACCTGTTGATACCTATAATTCCGCTACTCAAATCATTGATATAATTCTGTTATTCACATCATTGATGTGATGGGCTCTACTGCAGAGTGGAGACTACGCCTACTCCCAATGTTAGGGATGAAATAGTTAGGTTGTCTCAGTTTGGTTAGTTATCGGTGCCAACCAGGATTAATACAATGAAAGCCCAAATGTTAAGTAGTTTGAAAAGACCTTTATCCACTTGAGCCCTAATCCAGTCGTGTGATGTGCTTAACTCGATGAGTTTATGCTAATATCAAGGGCTTCACTTTAGGAGATCCGGTTCAAAATGTTGAACCGCTTGGTAGTTGCAAACCATAGGTTTGCAACTTTTTGAGGTTTGATCTATCCAAGCCCCATATGTTTTATAAGAATTATTTAGTTAAGAAATAAAAAATAACCTTATTTGGATAATTAGGTGGGCCATTTTAAAATTTAATCTAACCTTGTGAGTTTGTACTTGTTAGGCTCACCAAAGTATCCAAATTAGGTATTTTTGATATCTTAAATGAATTAATATTATTAAAGATAATGGGTGACTTGGATTGATCAAAAGGCGCATGATTTACAAAAAGCAAGCAGTTTAGTCACATGAACCGGTTTAAAATCAATGGAACCCCTACAGAAATATCTTCGGTAGGATTACTACCGTGTAGAGAGAAATGAATGGAAAGGAAGAGAACTTAAAATGAGAACTTAAAATACACTATACTAGCATTTGGTCATTTCCTTGATTGTGAATTCACTTTCATATCTCTTGGCTTTCTTTGTTGTACAACGTATTTGGCCATGAGGATTTCCTTAACCATGGAAGACAATCCACTTGTGAAGCAACATCAAAGGCAGACAGCGGCCTTGTTAATTTATTGGTTGGCTTACACAGTTCAGAGCTCGGCCTACTAGTCTCTGCCATATAGGCAGTGCATCTGATGATATTTCGAATACTATTATGTGCTATGATTCAACAGCATCATGTGTCCTTTGACAGTAGAACTGCAAATCTGGTCCTAATTTATATGAGATGTATCTAGATATCCATATCCCAAAGTATCTTACTGTGCATTGGTATTGATACAATGAAGATTAAGTCCCGTTTTTAACAAAAAATTACGAAGCGAGTTCTGGCTCATGCAATTGTCATTTGAGAATTCAAGTGGACTTGGCTGCTCAATAGAAAGAAATACATCTGCCAAGAGGCACATGCTTGTGTGAACATCACTTCTTCAGAAGGGAGATCATCAGAGATTTCTTGATCCCCGGGATAGGATGTGTAGCAAGAAAATAAACAAGAACCTGCCCCTTAAAGGCATTCTGGGGAATTAGGCGATCTTGAATTCAGACAGTAATAATGACCATTCAGCGAATTGGCTTGATAGCATGGGCCTTGTCATTAGGAACTGGAGAGGGTCCACTTTCGATATGAGCCGAATTCGATGCGCCATAAAGTGGTGGTGAAATTTTTGAGCAGCAAAGGCCAAGGTTTTTACTTAATCTATGAGCGAATAATTATAGTCAGCATTAATAAAGCAGCAACTCAAGCAATATAAAGCATTCTTTTCGCCTTGTTCATTTTTTTGAATGAGTCAGAGGTCACGGTTGAACGAGCAAAGGCAATAAAGTTTGTGAAAGAATTGGACCTCGGTACAGGTACACGACTGAAAGGAGGAAAAAACAAGGAAGGAGTAAATAGACAAACAAGTAAGGAGAGCGCCCAACAAAGACAGTGAATTTGAATTAATGGGCAGTGAAGGCCTCTATAGTGGGCAATTCAAATGGAAAGAGATGGAGCTGTGGATACAGACTATCCCCTGTATGAAAGATGCCAAACCTCACAAGCCAATACAAGGTAGAAGTATGTTTGAAGCTCCACCGTATAGAACAGGCATTGGAAACTAAGATCCCATCAGATTTTTATCTAATGCAGCAGATATTTCTCCTTCATCCTCAGCTTACTTTTATGAACATAGTTGTAATCTGCATGCCTTAGCAGTTTAATGCATCTTCTTATCAACTGGGCAAATTTGAAGAGTGCAGCCAAGTAGCACTCAGGGATAACATCATACTCATGGTAGAGAGACTTCTTACAAGTCTAAATTTGTCCTGAATAGTTATGTGTCTTGGCTATAAATGGCCTTTCTGTGCTGTATTCGTGTGGAATGACCCATTGACTACTTAATTAAATTGTTGGAGTTGGGCAATCCGCATTTCAATTCGTGATTCTGATAGTTGGATTCTATTTTCCGGTATAATTCCTACTTTTTAGTGGATTCTCCTTTGTGATTCACTAGCTGAATTCATTAAAATTGTGACTTAATCTTGTTTATTCAGCAAGACCATTGCAGTGTCTATGTGGACCATTCTCTTTCTCTACTAATTTTCCATATGAGGAGCTGTAGAAGGCATGAGATATGTTGATGTGGCTGACATGGGAATTATTTTTCTCTAATGCCATAGGTGGATTTGATGCTTAAAATGGGTTTTGTAATATAAAGCTTGCTTTTGCTTAGCTGTTGGATAACTGTACCAAGTGAAACCCAAACCAGCCTGAGTAGTTTACAATTCCTTGTTAACTAACCGCAAATTGGTAATGACATGAATTGAGACTGAATAACTTATTTATTCAAAAGTTCAAACAAACCTTCTGAAGGTGTACAAACCTATGGTCTCCTTATTTAGACTTTGACACGGAGATCAGGTGCCTTTTCAACTTCTACATTCATGTTTTTCCAACCATACATGAGTGTACTTCTACATTCATATTTTTCCAACCATACATGAGTGTACTTCTACATTCATGTTTTTCCAACCATACATGAGTGTACTTCTACATTCATGTTTTTCCAACCATACATGAGTGTACTTTACAAATTGAAAACATTTGCTAGCTTGTCATGAAGGTTTGATGAACTAATTTGTTCAGTATAATTTTTGTTCATCTAGTGGGTAGATGAGATCGCTTTCTAGGCCCAATATATGGAGATGCTAAGGGTTGTCCGTGGGCCAATCTCTCTAGTAAGGATCTAGGGTAGTATTAGGTTCCTGGATCTATGAATCTCTGGAGTTTCTATCTTGAATGTGGTGGATTTAGATCTGAAACTTGAGATCATGTTTCTGTGATTCACCACAGGTAAAGGAAGGTGCAGGGCCTCCAATTGATTTTAGCATCACATGTTCTTCTAGCAATATTGTGTTGCTTTTGAACAAGGATAGTATGATAGTACCATCCTTGAATGGCATAGCAGGTTTTGTTTAGGTAACAAAACTATTTGAGATGAGGTTTCAAGGTGATGAAAAAGAGTAGAAGATTATGTTACAATGGTGACTTTTCACAACTAATAAATAATAGTTTCTACTTGTGCTGTTGAGTTTTTATTATCACTATTAAATGGCATCTTCTTTTACACTTTTTTTCTTGTGACGTAGTTTGCATCTTCTTTGGTGTTTTTCTGTGAAGACTTTCATTTTCATTGTAAACAGGTAGATTACTGTTTGGAATTCTAAAAGTGTTCCTGTACCTGATGCAGTATGTGAAATGTGGTTTTGCTGGTGAGAATTTCCCTACTTCTGTATTCCCATGTGTGGTAGGGAGACCCATGCTACGTTATGAGGAATCACTCGCAGAGCACAAGTTAAAGGTGAGACTTTGATGTTTAATTGCAGTTGATACTGTCACTTAACAAAATAATTTCCAAATATTTTGTTGATACAGTGGTAGGAAGTACATATCTGTAATAGTACCATCAGCGTTGTGTAAGTTTTGCAGCTAATGACTAAGATTTAAATGGTGGCCAGCAAGTTCAATATACCTGTTCATTTGTCTCTTGATATTCTAATTCTGTTCTCTTTAGCAGATGAGGTTGATTTAATACAGCACTAAGATAACTATCAGATTTCCCTCTTGCTTTTTTCTTTAACATGCAATTTGATCGTCTGAATTAGATTAGTAGGTTCAGTGAGACAGTGCAGTTTAAAGATTTTGGGCATTTCGATTGCTTTACATGAGTTCCTTGTGAGTTTTAGATGACTTGCCAGGTTTAATACCTTTTTTTATATTAATATTTACCACCATTATTAAACAACCAGAAGCGCATTTTGAAAGCATTTGTGAAGTAAGAAACAAAAAAGGGAAAATTTTTGTGGAAACATTTTACGAATGGATAGGATAATGGTTAGGAGTAAAGGGATTGTAGTTGAAATAAATAAGGTAGTTGTATGGAAAATTGTGTAAAAATGATTGAAAAGTAGCGTAGTTGTGTGGAAAAATGTGTGGGAAAGTAGGAGAATATTATTATTGTTGTTGCTGTTGTTGTTAATTCTGCTTTTCCTCATTTCCCAAACACTCCCTTTGTGTTTGTTTTTGATGCCTTAGGAGTTGCTGTCCATGTTAGACATCACGGCTCCAATAATTGATTAGGAACTGATCATCCTGGTTGTTCATTCAGGATATTGTTGTGGGAGAAGCATGTGCAGACCTGCGGAATCAGTTGGATATATCTTATCCTGTTAACAATGGAATTGTGCAGAACTGGGAAGAAATGGGCTACGTTTGGGATCATGCATTTTTCAATGAATTGAAAGTATTCTGTCAAGATCCCTGAACTAAGTTCTAGTTTTAGAATTTGTTCTGCTGTCATCAGGCACCAATTTTCTCATCAGTCATTCTGCCATGTGGGTTTGACTTTGTGCTTCCATTTGGTACAGATTGATCCTGCAGAATGTAAGATTTTGCTCACAGATCCTCCTCTCAATCCTTCCAAAAACCGTGAAATAATGGTGGGTAACATATTTTCTGATTCTGAAAATTGAAGTCATTTGCAAGAAGATCTTGCCTTTTAAAGATGTACATGTCTGTAGGAGAGTGCTTCTATATTGGCATGTTCATAAGGCAAATTCATAAAAATACTCCACTCGAACTCATCTGTATGAGTGTATAAAATCCTAGCCGATCATTACAAGTAATATTTTCTATTTGCTTAAATACTTAAATATTTAAATCTAGAATTATGATTGACCACATCATTCAAAAAATATAATCCTGTAAATATAAAAATTACTTGAATTTTTTTACCTGATTACTAGAATACTATAAACTTTTATAGACTGATTAATGTAGAAGAAAAAAAATGCTTTAGACATTAACAGTGCCTAATTGTCAACTCATAAATTTGTCAAATAATCGAATGACTGTTGATGAGTTTCCATTCACCTTCAAGTTATTTTAAGTATATGGACCATGAGAATCTGTAATCAGGATGATCTATGGAGGTGTTCCCTATATTTATATATATGTATATAAAGGTTCATATTTTTCATTCAAGATAATTATTTTACCTTGGTCTTGAAGTTAACAGGTAGAGACCATGTTTGAGAAGTACAACTTCGCGGGTGTCTTCATTCAAATCCAAGCTGTTCTGACGTTATATGCTCAAGGTTCTTCCAATACATTTCTTGCTTCTGTTTTCCTTTTTACTTTACCGGATTGTTGTCTATGTTGTTTTCTTGAAATGTTGATATAAATTGTGGAAAGTACCTATGGCTGCTTCATGCTTTCCATTTTTAAATTTTTTTTTTCCTTATTTGGTTTCTTTGCTGTCATAGTTTGACTGATGTTGATTCTCTTGCTCACTAATTGCTTTTGCTTGATCTTGATAGGATTACTCACAGGTCTTGTCATCGACTCCGGAGATGGTGTTACACATGTGGTAACACATTTTACATCTTACTCAATGTTTGTGGTCATGCTTGTCTTAAAAATACTCTCAACTCTATCAGAAATTGTATTTTATTATTTCCAGCAAAGGCTGTAGCTTATTTAAGGTGTGTTTGGTGTCTGAATTACTGCTGTCTATCCATCTCACTTGATGTGCTGTATTGTGGTTATTCTAATTTCTAACCATGGATGCTTTTTCTTCCAAGTTGCCATATTAGTTGTTTTTCTTGTTGCTAATTAACATTATAGGCAAAGTATTCTTGAAAAACTCTCCTGCTTCAAGTGGTTATTCAAGAGTACAAAAAATTGGTGATTCATAGTTTGGATATTCTGCCTGAGGCTTTCATAGTTATGCCATGAGAAAAATTATTCCGAGGAATTAATGGATTCTTGAGATGGAAGAGCGACCGCATTCAGTTCTTCAAAGGTCTCTCTCAAATTCTTGGATTCCTCTGGTTTGTGGCAAGTAATGAAATGCTCAGAATGAGTAGAAGTAGGGGTGTTAATGGTTATGGTCAACCCGTCAACCCGCTTGTCTAACCTGTTTATAAATGGGTTTTGGGTTGGGATTTTCGAATAACTAGGTAATGATCCTCCAACCCGTTTAACCATTTAATTAAATAAATGGATTAGGGTTGAGATTTTATAACTCGTCAACCCGTTTAATAACCCATTTAACCTATATAACTTATTCAACTCGTTTAATTCGTTCAACCCATTTAACTCGCTTAACTCATTAAAGTTATATATATATACATGTAAACTCCTTGGTTATTTTTCCTCTCTAAGTCTTCCTCAAGTCACCTAATTTTCATTTTTCCACTGCTGCCCTTATTCCATTTTTCCGTTATTGCCTTATTTTCATTTTTCCTACGCCGAAAACACCCTCTCGTCTCTCATTGCGAGATCATCATCTACTAGAGTTTGGGCTTTTGGGTTATTTGTTATACAATCCGTTAACAACCCACCTACCCATTTATTGAATGGGTTATAAACGGGTTAGGGTTGAGATTTTTTAAATGGGTTGATAAACGGATTAGAGTTGAGATATTTTAAATAAGTAAGGTTTAGGATTAGACTTCAACCCATCCAACCCAATCCGTTAACACCCCTAAGTAGAAGGGGGATAATTTCGGTTAGTGAATGGATTCTATTTAAAGCGGAGTCTGGTAATCATGGTTTCCTTTATTGTTCCTTCTCCAAGGAAGCCTAGAATGGCTTTATGTCGATACCTGTACGGAAGCTTCTTGGTGTTTGGAAAGTGTTTTGTGAGATGGGCTCGAAATCTGCAAGAATAACATTGTAGGTGGTCCTTATGGCTGTATATAGTGCTTTTATTGTTAAACAGATGAGAACATATGGGGAAAAATGGCCAAGTCAGTCAATCTAGTTTCTAAGTCTTTGAATCCTGCTTCTGAGAAAGTGTTCAGTGGACACCCTTACTTCACTGTAGGTTATCAGTAAGGAGAATAAAAGAACCAATCATGTCATATTTTGATGTTGGGTTCAAATCCTTTGTTAGAGGATGAATAATGAATTCATATGTATTCTCTCTAGAAGAATCTCATTGCTCATGTGGCTGTGGCTGACCTAAATTGTGAATGTGGTGGATTTGACAGTATGAATTGCTTGACAGCAATAGCAATGAAAATATTGGTGCTTGTTCTTCCTCTGGTTAATGTGAACTAGATGTGGGTCCACAGTTCATGTTGATGTATCTGCAAGAAGAAGTCCAAATCTTGTTCTCACCATATGTTCACATGGGAACTTGGATGAAACATAAGAAGACTATATTTTTTTAGATTAACATAGCCTGAATGAAATAGTTAACCATAACCTTATCACAAATACAAAATAGATTAATTTGTCAATTCATAAAGTGTTGCTGACATTGGTTGCTTCCATATTCACCCAGGTTCCAGTTGTCGATGGCTACTCATTTCCACATCTGACTAAGAGAATGAATGTGGCTGGCAGGCACATAACATCTTATCTTCTTGATCTGCTTCAACGTAGAGGGTGGGAAACTAGTCTATGATCTATCCTCAGTGAAATAATTACTTCAATTGATATGAAGCTTTTGCTCTACTAGAACTCTGTTTCTTTTGGGTTTGTAGTTATGCGATGAATAGGACATCAGATTTTGAAACCGTTAGGGAAATCAAAGAGAAGCTTTGTTACATAAGGTGGATTTCTTTCTACCCAAAATATCTACTGTTTTTACATGAAAGTGGCTGATTTTTTTCCTGATCAAGGCCAATTTTACTGTAGCTATGATTACAAACGTGAGTACCAGTTGGGGTTGGAGACTACCATTCTTGTGAAAAATTATACAGTAAGTTTTTCGCTTTTCTTTTTAAAGGTGTGCTTATCCTTCACATTCAAAACATTTCTCTTCTACTGGTTTGCAAGTCATTCTCAAAATGTTTGAGAATTCATTGGCATCCATTGAAAGCATTGAGATTAGCTTGTTCAGTTTAAACTTAGACTATTTTCTCTGTGTGTGTGTGTGTGTGTGTGTGTGTGTGTGTGTGTGCTCACTTTATTGCGTGTCTAAATCAATCATGTTTTGTGATTTATTGTTTGCAAACCTAATGCCCTTAGTAATCAAATGCTTCCTTACATTTTGCATGTTGAGTTTCTGTGCTTCTTGCCAAGTTCTGGGTTCATTTCAATGTTCACTTCTGATTTGTTTTTGTCAGCTACCAGATGGCAGGGTTATCAAAGTAGGCACAGAGCGCTTCCAGGCTCCCGAGGCTCTTTTTACACCAGTTAGCATCTCTCTTTTCTGAATGTTTTCCCCCCTTTTAAAATAGCATGCATTTGGTTACTGTCATCTGTAAATGCTCTTATGCTTGTTCTATTTTTAAGTGTCTTATAATCAACATAATCTGGTTGCTTGTTCTGGCTATGTTAATTTCTAGCAAAAGTTATTGCCATCTCTAAATGCTCTAATACTTATTCGATTTTCGATATCTTCTGATAATCTAAATCCAATTGTTTGTTATATCTGTGTTGATTTCCACCTTGTCCAATATAAAACACCTACATCCCACATTGCTAAATCTATACTGATAACATCCTCTCTTTGATTCTGTGTGAAGATGAAATTTGAAGTCATGCAAACATTTAGTTTTTGAGTGGCCTTTCTGGAGTTTCTGTAAAAGTGTTACTGAGTTAACTCCCCCTGTGCTGTCCAATGGTCTCATATTGTCATGACCTGTAGAATTGGAATTAGCCACACTAAATACTTTGGTCTTGATTAATAATTTATGGAGGTTAAGATATTCCATTTTAAGCTTACTACGGAAGGTGCAATATTGCAATTTTTTGGGTCACTTAAAGTTCGAACAGGTGTGATTTTGATCCTTCAATCCTTTTTCTCAATATATGTGATTATTTCTTGAGGCCCTTTTTGTATAGTAATCATCGGAACCTTTGTGGCTTTGTAAAATGTTTTCCAAGGGCAAAATTGGGTACCTGAAAATGGTGAACATGGGAATGGATGGAAGTTGAATCTGTTCTCCTTCTTTTCCCTTTGATACTATGTGTACAGCCTCTGGGATTTTTTGCTGTGATGAAATGTGGACTAACATTTGCTAATTACCTTTTCTGGTTATTTAGTACATTTTTATCCTAAACAGTGTGGACCAATACAGTCTCTTGGTTCTCGACTTGTATTAGTGATCATGTTTCTTGACTTGTATTAGTGATCATTCATCTGCTATTTATATAACCAACACTGATGGATGTACTTGCTATTTCATATACTTTTTGTTTGGTTTTAGGAGAACAAGATGGAAATAAAGATGAAAAGGAAACGTCGTGGGAAAAAGATAGTGATGTTGTCAGCAGCATAGGGAGTGGTTGTCAATTATTAGGGAATAAAGACAAAATAAAGTTGCTTTTTTGAAAGAAACGTGGTTATAATGTGAAAATCTAGGTTAGTTCTGATTTTTTAAATGTTATATCAGTATAGAAAAGAAGGAAGTAGCTGTTACTATTAATTTTCCACTAGAATACTCCCTTCTGTTTCCTTGAATTAAATATATGTTACTTTGTTGTACCTACCTTTCTCACTGTGCCGTACATGCATGTAGCAATCCGATGGGTTTCAAAGCTGTCAACATTGGGTTGGTGGTTGGTTTTTGATTTTGTGAATCTAGTTGGCGCCAGGGTTGCCTCAAAGAGCCTGAGTAAGAGAGGAATGTCATTGACAAAGCAGTGGTTCATCAACCATTCAAAAGCAAGTCCAAATATTTTATTCTTTCTTTCACCTCTAAATGTCTGGTGCCCATGAAAATCCTTCAATTCTCAGATCTATGCAGAGTTATCTAATATCATAACATAAACTGGGTTCTTTGATAAAAAATTTCTAAAGATGTTGGTGGTCTCTAATGCCCAAAAGATTGACACAGAGTGACTAAAATGTTCCAAATTAAAACACAGTGCTGTTTGCATACTAAAATACCTAAATATGATTGTAATAATTTTAAATGCTTTTTTTTTCTTTTCTTTCTTTTTTCTTCTCTCTCTCTCTCTCTCTCTCTCTCTCTCTTATTTTCCTTTTTTTTTTTTTTTCCTAAAAAATACTTTACTGATAGGAATAGGAATTTGATGGTGTTACCTGAATGTAGGAACTCATAGATGTCGAAGGTGACGGCATGGCTGACATGGTATTTCACTGCATTCAGGAAATGGATATTGACAACCGCATGATGGTAAGATATCCTTTAGATGTGATATTTGATGGATAATCAATCTAGTTTGATGCATCCAAATGCATTTGATCTTCAATTGAGCATATCTGGTGCAGTGTGGTTCATTCCACGGTTTTTTTTAATGCTTTTAATGTATTGTTTAATTTCCAGTTTATTTATTTGGATTGAACTTGAAGAGAAATTGAAGATAAATGCATGACAATTAGCACTATGGTTTGAATTATCTCCTGAAGTGGCAGCCTTCTTGGGATGTAAAATAATGAATACCAAATGAAAGAAACAATATTTGAGAACTGGAAAAAGGCGTTGTGCTGGTAATCTTCCTTCAAATGGCCTGGTTATGTTGCATCAACCCTCTGCTTATAGTGATCTTTTCATGCCATCGACTGTCATGTCTGATTACGTTTTTGTAGAATCTCATTTCAGTAAGCTTGTCTTATGAATTAAGAAACTGTTTATTCAATACATCAGCAATTATTCATGCAGTGCCTGTCATTTCTGTAACTCATTGTCCAATAGATTATTTGATTCTTTCACATCATCTTGTCACCCTGAGCTTGAATTTCTAATTGCAGCTCTATCAACATATTGTACTGAGTGGAGGAAGCACCATGTACCCAGGATTGCCAAGTCGGTAATATTTTTTGCTCTTTTTTGTTGGTGTTTTATGGATTTAAATATAGGACAAATAGGCTGATTATTACTCACAATCAATGTTGGTATTGCCATTATTTTCCCTAGGTAAAATTCTACGAATATAGTCTCATTGCTTTGTTTTGGGCAATGTTCCATCCTAAGTTTCATATTGCAGTGTGTTTCTGATTTTCTTTTAGCAAGTTTTGTACGGTCCATATTTGTCAACATCTGATTCTGCTGCCAGGTTAAAGTTCTACTTTGTGAATTTTAATTTCCATGGATGGTTTGTCTATTTGCATGAAAAGTGGCCTGAGAAGCTAGTTTTGTCCTATCCTTCCTGTTAACCATTCAGCTTGTTTTGTTTAACAGTTTGGAGAAAGAAATACTTGATCAATATCTTGAGGTTGTCTTGAAGGGAAATAAAGATGGGCTGAAGGTAAATAGGTGGACTATTAATTGTACTTTTTATCTTATTGGTCCCGGGTTTTATTGTTGTCGGTAATACTTTCAGAATTTTATGCCATTGATATGACCCTTTCAGGGAGCTATACCCTTTGGCATTTAAATGTCTGAAAATGTCATTGATCACATGATAAATGGGAATACTTCTATGAAATCAGGTTTCGTAGATGTGATTTCATAAAACTCCCTCTATTTTTATTTTTGAGATGTTGATGATTGATGCAAAATTTAATCCATTCATTATATTTAATATCATTTATTTAGCAAGGAGACCAAGTTTCATCCAAATCTAATATGTGCATAGGCCATATGTGCTCAAAAATATTTATATTCATGTCTGAATTAGGAAAAATGCTTAGATCCATTCACATATGCATTAGAATATAGGAATACTTACTAGAATTATTTATCCACATAGTATTGATATTTTAGATGTTAAAATGTTGAAAATAGTACTTGAAAATTGATATTTAGTATTAAATTATTTTATTATATCGATTTTACACATTTATAGATGGGACCCATATATAGTGATACTAGACAAATGAAAGAATTTCTATGATAATATAAATGATGCTAAATATGATAAATGGAGTGGATTTTTCATAAAGTATCTAGATGTTAAAAACGAAGATGGTTCCATGGAAGAGGGGTTTCATAGAAGCATCCTTGCATGACAAAATGATATGTTGTGAGATGTCAACCGAAACTTCTCTTCACGTCTGCTTAGAATGACATCCGAACTGTTCCTTGTTGTCAAGAATATGAATTTTGCAAAAAATTCTTCAACTTTCCCTTTCTTCGATGTTTTCCAGTATATTTTCTGATTTCATATTATATCTTTATCAGCATTTTTGATGGATTTGCTAGTGAAGGTATAGCATGTGACAAGTCATAATCACAAGTGTTCAAGATGAAGCTAATCGGGTCCTTTACTTAATACTTCTGTGGGATGTGAGGGTTATGAAATATAATATTAGTGACAAGGGATGGAAAGAAGGAAAATGACTTTTCTCCCCTTGCTTTGATTGCCCAATAGGCTTTTAATTTTCTTCCAGTCATTACTGGATAAGAGCTGGGTTCCCTGCCTGATTGATCAATAAGGCATCCACTCTGTGGCCTTATTGTTGAATATTTGAGAATTGGGACTGTTGTCCTTGGTTTACATCCAAGTGGGCTCTTAGTGATTCTTGAATAGTATGTGTGAACTCTTTACATCCTTAATCTTGCAATTTGTTTCATTGTGGGTTTTCCAGCGCACACATAGGAATGCCACTACCACCTCATGATTAATTGTTTAATTATGAGCAGAAACTTCGGTTGCGAATAGAAGATCCACCACGGAGAAAACATATGGTCTACCTAGGTGGTGCAGTTCTTGCTGGAATAATGAAGGTAATGTGCTTTGGAAGAAATTTTTTTTTTTACCAGCTATATGAAATTAATGATCCTCTCTTTCATTGGAAAAAAAAAAAAAAAGATCCTCTCTGTGAAAGATTGGTATTGAAAACTAGTAGAACGTGGCTGTACCATCAGATATGTTGTACCCTTTTCTAAATGGAAAGGGTAATAACCTTTAATGCAGCTCATCTCGTTGGAGGAATGGCCCCCATGAGTGACTATAGGGAGAAAGATGTTTTTGCCATAATGCTATTAATAAAAGCTCATTTGTGGATTGTCCTGCTCCTTCATAATTTCTTGCGAAATTGCAGTGACATGATGAAATGTTGAGTGTTTTTTGAACATGAACTTGTAGGATGCACCAGAGTTTTGGATGAGCAGGCAAGATTATCTGGAAGAGGGAGCGGCATGCTTAAGAAAGTGTGGGCAGGCATGATTCATAATGTGATTTGCCTGACACATTGCTCATGCAAATTTAACTCGTCATGAGTGCTTAATCAATTCAAAGCCATGATATGATGCCAAAAGTTAAACACGTGACAGTCAGAAGCATATATGCTGGTCAGATGGGCATTATCTATATACTTACGTTGTATCCCAAAGCAATGCAAGTTATGAGATTTTCTTGTTCGTGATTAGATTATGCTACAAAAGAGGGCCAGAACCACTGAAATGTGCCATACTCTGTATGTTCAAGTCTTGTCTTATTGCTTGTGTATCATTATCATCATCTTTTTCTTCATAATTGGGCCTTACTCACATGAAGCAAGCTGCAAATTGTTTCCTCTGGGTTTTGCATAATTTTTTTTTGGGAGGCGTTTGCATCTATGCCAATGAAAAATAAACTCCTTTTTATTCATACCGACAATTTTAAAATGCTTTTTAAACATGCCAAAAATTTTCAAAATAAATTGCGTCTATGCTAAACTTTTTAAATAAGATTTGGCTAATACTGGTCAGTTGGGTGGAATGGTGGGCAACCGACTAGGCACCGTTTGGCAGATGGAGCATGGATGGAAGTGGAAAGGTGGAGAAGCAAGTATTTTTGATAAGTGTAATAGTTATGTGATATGATAGGGTTAGAATAGGAAGAAATAGGATAATTATGTCAATAAATAATTGGAATATATGGGTAAAAATTGAAAAAATAAGGTGATTAAGTAGGGATGTTGATGTAGTGCGCCCGAGCGCACTTAGTTTCACTGCACTTTGGTGCTTTAACCCATTTTTAAATTTTTTTATAATTATTAATCTAAATGCATATAACATAAAATTACTTAAAATGTCAAAGATTTTCCAAAATAAAAAAAAATTCTAAAATACTTCGAAAATGATAAAAATTGATACACATGTTAAATATATTTAGGTTAACAATTGTAAAAAAAAATTCAAAGAAAATGGGTTAAATGGGCCTGGGTGCATTGAGGCTAAGTGCACCCGGTGCATTTAGCCTAAACTCGTTAAGTAGTTAATATGTTAAATTATTTTTTGAAAAATGTGAATGAAAGTGTAAATGATAGATAATTTT
This sequence comes from Annona cherimola, assembly GCA_030490835.1. NCBI lineage: Eukaryota > Viridiplantae > Streptophyta > Magnoliopsida > Magnoliales > Annonaceae > Annona > Annona cherimola. The sequence continues at coordinate 12,927,965 of CM059976.1, forward strand.
CCGCCAACCATTATTATCATATGATGCCTAAAGGTGCGATTTAGATAATATTAGATATAAGGCATTTAGGAATTTTAAAAAAGTTTGGCATGAATGTAATTTATTTTAAAAATCGTTGGCATGTTTGAAGGAGTTTTAAAACCGTTAGTACGAATGAAAATATTTTAGTTTTTCATTAATGCGAAGCCCAGAACAAGAAAGTTACTGGAAGTCGGGCGGATAAGAGGATTTAATCATTTTTGTATACTTACATATTTGAAAAAGTTTCAAAGATAAAAAAAATTTGTCATTTTTTGTGTGCAAGGGAGTGTGAGATATGTGAAAATTTTTTATTTTTGAAAATTTGTGAAAACATATAAAAATGGTAAAAAGTTACTATATAGATACCAAACAGACTTGGGTCCACGTAAAAATAAAAAATATATAAAATATATAAAATATACCAGGTGTATAAGATCATTATCTTTGTATTGATTTATATAACTCCTTCCATTTTAATTATTTTGGCGTTTTTAATTCTCAAAAACTATGTATACATAGTATCAAAAAATTATAAAATTTGGTATGATACTTAAATATATCCTTTTTTTTTAATATTTGATACTTAAATAGATTTGGTTCACAATCAACCGGGCAGAGCTCATCATCCTCATCAGAATTTGACAACTCTCTTTTGTTTTATCTGCTGGACTAGTGTATTCCGAAACATGGATGCTACAATGAGTTGTCAGTTTGTCCAAGCTCATGCTCTACAAAATCACTGGGATTTCCGTCTTTAGCACACCAATTCTATTTGTCTCACTAGTTACCACATTGGCAGGAAGAGCATACCAGGATTTTGAATCATGCAGCAGCCCTTCTGGGATTCGTGCGACGTTGAAAGGGGGATCCGACATAGCACACAGCCGCTTTCGTGCCGGGGCGGCTTATCACAGCAACATGCTGATTGCCTATGAAGTGATCCACTCACTTAGAAGGCGAAGGTATGGGCGCAAGCGAGAGATGACTATAAAGCTGGATATGTCGAAGGCCTATGACCTGGTTAAATGGAACTTCTTGAAGCAGATGATGGGGGCTATAAATTTCAGTAAGGAGTGGATCAATTGGATTATGAGTTGTTTAACAACGGTTAGATACCGAGTTAATGTCAATGACTTTAAATCCTCATACTTCCAACCTCACAGGGGACTACGACAGGGTGATCCACTTTCCCCATACTTTTCCTGTTATGTACGGAGGGTCTCTCTGCTATGATCTCTTATGCGGCCAGCTGCGGGGTAATTCATGGTATCAAACTTCATCCGCATGGCCCAACAATCACTCATCTTTTGTTTGCGGATGATGCAATCATCTTCATTAGGGAGAGTGGGGAGGACATTCGGAACTTGATGGACATCCTATACCAATATGGCGTTTCCTCGGGCCAGGTGATAAATGTGGATAAAACTGCGGTTTTTTGCAGCAACAATATGGATAGCTCTACTAGGAGGGAGATGATTAGTCTTCTTGGATCTGCTGGGAATGATTTCCATCATTATTTGGATCTCCTGGCATGGCTTGGAAGATCCAAAGCTGGAATTTTCAAAGGTCTCAAAGAGAGTATTTGGAACCGAATTCAGGGTTAGAAAGGTAAGCTGCTCTCATGGGGCGGAAAAGAGGTGCTTATCAAGGCGGTGGCTCAGGTGATTCCGTCGTACTCGATGAGCATCTTCTTACTGCCCAAAACATTCTGTAGTGACATTAATGGGATGCTAAACAAATTTTGGTGGGGAGACAAGGACGGTAAAAGGAAACTGAGCTGGGTGGCATGGAAGGACATCTGCAAACCAAAGCGATCGGGCAGAATTGGATTCAGGGATTTCCACAAATTCAACTACGCACTTCTAGCAAAACAGGTCTGGAGGTTAGTATCTTGTAATACATCTTTACGTCACAAAGTCCTAAAAGCCAGATACTTCCCAACTTCTGACATATACCTGCAAAGCGATGCCATCAGATTCCTTCACTTGGAAAAGTATTCTGAAGGCGCGAAATGTGACACTGAGGGGTTGTAGATGGAGGATTGGAGACGGGTGACAGGTGAGTTTCTTCGACGATATTTGGTTGGATTCTAAAGTGGATAAGGCGGGACCCCTTCTGCTTTCAATCCCGGAGGATGTGACGGTTAGCCACTTTATTGATGGCGGAACAAATTCATGGAATAGGGATCAGGTGGTGGCAGCTGTTGGGGAGGCAAGATGGCAAGAGGTCAGTACGATTCCTCTCTCCTAATGGAATGTGGAGGGCTGTATGTTCTAGAAGCATGAACCAAATGGGTTTTACACTGTTAAATTGGCATATAAACTCCTGTGCTCTGATGATGACTGCTCGGATCTCGCTGGTTGCCACAAGGCTATTTGGCACACAAAGCTCCCAAGCAAAGTCATAATTTTTGGATGGAGACTTATCAAAAATTCCCTCCCAACCTTACAAAATCTGCTTTTGAGGGGCATTGAGATCGACCCGTGTTGTGTGTTATGCAGGAATGACGTTGAAGACGCGAATCACCTTTTCTTAGGGTGCGCATCAACGGGAGGGGTTTGCAGGAAAGCTGCAAGGTTGAACTATCAGGGGGCATCTATCCAGGAGATTTTGGAAATGTTAGTGAGGATGAACAGATCCAAGGACCTTGCTTTTTTCATCTTGAGCTGTTGGAGGGTATGGTATATACGGAACAAATTCAGGGAAGAGGGAACCCAACCGCGATTCACGAATACACTGGCTTGGTGTGCGGAATTCCTTAACCAGTATAGGAATGCTAAATCGCTCGCTCAGACGGGAATGCTGGATAGGTCTCTTGTGCCCCGTTGGCGCAAGCTACCGTCAGGGTATGTCAAGGTTAACGTGGATGCTGGTAGACAAGGGGATATGGAAGCTTTTGCGTGTGCAGCGGTTATCAGAGACTCCCGGGTCCTTTATTGCAGCTAGTGGGTGGAGACAGGTGGGGGTGGCTGAACCGCTACTAATGGAAGCTAACGCCTTTCTGTTGGGACTTAGATGGGTTCTCGAGCTTAATTTCAGTAGTGCTCAGTTCGAAACAGACTCTCTCATTCTGTGTAATTTTCTGTCCAATATTGAACCCATCACCTCCCCAGTAGGTGTGATAATTTCAGAAATCAGGATCATACTTAGTGGGAACTTGTCTTTTTCGGTCCATTATGTATTAAGGTAAGGAAATGCGGTTGCTCATTCCTTAGCCGAGTTGGTTTTGAGTTCTTGTGTGAACCAGCAGGCATGGAGGGGTAACCACCCAAGCTATTGTTGGAAAAATCTGTACAGATAATTTTTTGGCAATGAATTGCTTGGATTACTCTATCCCTAACCCCTTTCATATTGAGAGGGAGTAAGGATAAGGTCTTTCCTTTCATAAAAAAAATGGTAAATTAAGTTTATGAATAATATACATCTAGATTAACAATTTTGAAAAAAATAAAACCTAAAAAAAGTAAACAAATGGGTACTGTAATCAGTCCTACCCTATCAGGTGGCTTTAATATATATATATATATATATATATATATATATATGAGATCCGATCCGGTGCAGTTCGCTGTAAAATGGACCCCACACATATTAGATTGTAATGAAACTTTATACAATCATTTATCCATATATAAATCATACTTTAGACGGTTTAGATGTTGAAAAAACCACTTTAAACTTGATATTTACATTAAACTATTTTATTATGTTGATTTTGCACCATTTTGAGATGGGGACTACACACATGTTGGATTTGGATGAAAATTGGTATGCTAATAAAGTGAACAATTCTAAATACAATAGGTGGGGTAAATTTTCTATTTATGATCAAGTGGGGCCCACAATGCATGGACTGCACGGTGCAGTCGCATGCACTGGATTATTTTCCTATATATATTTATAATCCTTTTATTATATCATCGTATAATTTGCCCGAATAACCTTTTAGTACATGATAGATGTCATCAAAATATTACCATTTTTTTTTATAATATCACTCATATTTTGTTACAATTCAAGCCTGATTCACTCAGTTCACCTGATAATTTTCATTTTACATATTTCCTGAACCCACAATACCAACAATATAGATTAGTAGAGGAGGAAAAGGAGACTAGTGGGCCTCATTTTGAAATGAGAGACAATGCTACTGGTGAGGATTGAAACCCCGACCACCTGTGATATAATTTTAAGCCTTAATGAAGCACAGCTTTTGGTGTTAAAAGATTTAAAATTGTGGCTAATACATTTGTGACTGAGTTAACGAAGCTGAGTTACAGGACATTATAATTCGACTTAAAGATATTGTAACATACAAATAAAAAAAGCTTAAGAAAAGGTAACCTCCAATTTAGCCGGTTGATACTGATCAGGAGCAAAATAAACAAAGTTCTATATTCAATGAATAGTTTAAGGAAGCAAGGTTGAGATATATAATTAAGCAACTGAAAAGGCACAACAAAAATGAATGATACGTGGATCTCATGATGTGTGAAGCCAATAAATACTTAATTTCTTGCGTGCATGGGTGGGAAATGAAAATGAAGATGCTTTCTTGCAGGAGAGAAAAGGAAGAAGATGCCCGACTGAAAAGAGGAATGTCCTGGCTTCCTTTAATTTGGAAATTACAAGAAATTTTCGTGTGTCTCGAAAGGCGTATGGAAGCGGGGCGATCAAGTTTATTGCAGATTAAAATTTAAAAATGCACGCAATTCTATGCAAATTTATTTGTAATTAGATTAAATCACCTCATTTAAATTACACGCACTTAAAATTTATCTATACGGAGCAAAATTTTGGTTCAAATAATATTATATACAGCAGCTTTTTTTTTTTTTTTTTTAAAATGTCTGTATTTAGTTATATTAAGTTATTAACGGCTCCGTCACCGCCTGGATGCTGGGGTGATAGACACCCTAGCATGCGTGCGTTAGGTCCGAGGTTTGAATGTCCGTCGGCCCTGGTAGCCAAATTGAGCAGCCATTTTTGTGCTGCATGTATGTATATCGGGAGTACTTCTATGAAACCATAGAAGTGATGGCATGAAACTCTTTTTATTTTTTAAATGTTGATCATTGATGAAAAATTCAATCCATTCATTATATTTAACACTATTTGTTTAGTTAGAATACCAAGTTTCATTCCAATCTAATATGTGGATAGGCCACATTTTTTCAAAAATAGGTGCGTGCATATGTAAATTATGAAAAAATACTTAGATCTATTCGCATATGTATTAGAATGTAATAATACTTTATAGGATCATTTATCTAGATATTATTGATATTTTAAATAGTTTAGATGCTGAAAAAACTACTTTAAAATTAATATTTTAATATTGAACCATATTATTATATTAATTTTACATATTTACAGATGAGACCCAAATATAGTGAAATTAAAAAAATAAAAGGGTTTTCGGGATATTATAAATGATGTTAAATACAATGAATGGAGTGAATTTTTTTTTATCAACCATCAATATTTTAAAAATGGAGGGGGTTTCATAGAAGCGTCCCCGTATATTATCTTTTCTTAAAAGTACCCACTTTTAAGTTTGAGAACTACCGCAAGAATTTAAAATCTTAAACTCCTTAAGATATTCCTATATCTTCAAAATTCAAACTTCTGAGTCTCATTTGACTAATCTAGTACTTCGATTGAACTTAGGGTGTGTTTGACAATATGCAAAAAATGTAAAGTTAAAACTTTTCAATCTAAAACTTTTCACTCTCCACAAATACCATATTTTTTAATTACTTTTTCACATTTTTCTATACAACTACCCTATTTTTCAATCATTTCTATACAACTACCCACACAACTAATCTATCTATTTTAACTTTATCTTCTTTACTCATCATCGTTATTTGACAATTTTTATTCTCTAAAACTATTCATCAAAAGTTTTATTCATTCCCAAACACACCCTTAGAATGTCCAAAACCATAGTAAACAATCCATGGCTCACCAAGAAGCCCATGGATCGCTCTTGGTCTTCTCTGCCATTGTCTTCACCGGCTAGGCTTCTGCCTGGGTTTTCAGCTGTGGACTCTTAAGTCCTAGAATGGGCTAAATTGGGCTCACCTGTTTCAAGCCCATCACAACAATTTTAGGCTCGTTTGCTGCTGGGCTCAGGCAGGCCCAGCCTATTCCTGTCACCTTTGATTTGATAAAAAAAACTCCATGACGACTTATGATTTTCAAAAAACTACTAGGCGAAATTGAAAAACTTCCAAAAAAACATGAAAATAGGCAATGACTTTCACTTTTCCTAAACGAAACTTTATATTAATATTATTTTCATATATATTTCATTTAATTATCTTAATATCACCTTATATGCATTCAAAAATGCATTAAAACTCCTCCTATCAATAATGTGGCTAACATATTTAATTTTAGGTCATCCAAGCATAATATAACATACATAATTATACATCTTAATTTATTTCACTTAGAAATAAATTATAATTACGTCATTTATGCTTTCCACCTTGCTTAAAATTATCTTTATGTTAACGAAATCCTCAAAATTATTAATAAATCCTCTCATAATTAATTTACTGTAAATAATATATTTCTAAAATAATTATGAGGCATCCATTCCTTGTGCAATACAGCATATAATCATCTTAGCATGAAATCACATATTGATATTATGACGATTAAGTTAGAAGGTTTAAAATGCAAAAACCCGGTGGTTTGTTTATAAGCATGCTCATGTGACCAGTGCATGAGATCAATGCGTGATCACGCTCGCATGTGAGGAAGAATTGGAGAGTATATAATTGACTTGGAAAGTATAGTGCTCACTTATTGAGCAGGATATTGAGTTATTTGACTCACTGGACATTGAACTCACTCCACATTATGCAGGCTTGTCTTGTCAAATTCCGAGTGCCATCAAAATCAATACAGGAGAGTAAAGTAGCTTAAGTGTACTCCAGAGGCAAATTAATGAGGCTAGCTTAACAATATTTGAACACGTTCAACCTCCCACTTATACTATTTTACACATGCTCATGTCAACTATTTAGGCAACTAAGCAGTGACATATTAACCTGAATTTGAAGACAAACATAAATAAAATCATCTTCATTGATAGCACTTGCTATTAAAACTGGCTTTAGGTGGGGTTTATTTTTGCCTGACAAATAAATATAAATACATGATTATAATATACATCTGCACAATATTCAATGGGATTGGATTGGTGTGAGATAACAAAATTCTACAAACATGCTCTTTGAAAAAATAATAATAATAATAATAAAAGGACGATGGTTTCATACCGGAAAAATCCAATAATAACATTAATTAATTAACTAATTAAAGGTCGGGCGAGTCCTTCAATGAGCTTGGATAGTTTTCTGTTTCGGAGGCGTTCTTGATATATGACAGCCTCGTTCTGGCATTCGTAACTGCAAGAAATCAGAGAGGACAGCCCATCAGTCAGCTTAATACGTTGTAGGCATCATTAGGCCAGGTTCGTCCTGTTTTGTGTTTAAAAATTGCTGTGTGCATCAGGTTAATAAAATTATTTTCTCTGACACTGCTGCTAAAATTTTTTCCAACAAATTTTCTGAACGATAATTCTAGGGTGTGTTTGTTTGGGATATAAACATGTCAACCAAAACTTTTCAATCTAAAACTTTTCACTCTCCGTAACTACTCTATTTTTTAATTATTTTTTCACATTTTCCTATACAAACTACCCTACTTTTCAATCATTTCTACACAAACTATCTATACAACTAACCTATCTATTTTAACTTTATTCCCTTTACTTCTCATCATTACTCCTATTATATCACATCATTTTCTATCAATGTGACAACTTCTATCTCAAAAACTTTTCATCAAAAGTTTTATCCCCAACCAAACACACCCCTAATTGGAAAATTTATTTTTTCCCTTTCCAAAAAAATGACTGTTGCTAAACAAATGAATAAATAAAACATAAAGTGGATAAGATCATGAGAGAGATAGAGAGAGTACCCTTGGGCTTGGTGGGGGAGAGGTATCAAGGGGGCCAAGGTGGTTGCGAGCTTGATAGCATCTTCATCAGTGGTGAGAACCTGATTAAAGCAGAAATATCGACCACACGCAGAATCCTCCTCCAAAGCTCGAATATGGGCATCTACCACCATTTTCACGTCTACAATAGCTAGCAGTCCATTCTCACACATTTGAGCCGCACCTGCATGCTCGTTTCAGGATTATTTGTTATAGCTAGCTATAAGCCTGGGACAGTAGGACTAGAACGCAACTTGGACAGAGCTCAGTAAACCCAAACGGACCACCTAGCCCAAAAACATAATTTGAATTGAAAAACTCCTGCCTGTTTTAAACATTCGGCTGGGATTGATAAAGACCCGGCGGAACTCGACCCAATCATTTTCCTCATGAGTTCGGGTTTCTTGAAATGATGATACACGATTTTTATGCAACTCCATCCATTTTTACCACCTTCATGAATGATGAAAAAAATACATTTTATCTGTTTATTTGCATAGTTTTTATTAATTATCATAAAAACTTTGTCATTTGTCTAGTATTATTTTAAATCATTTTATCTACAAATGCATGTGTAAAATTAATGTAATCAAATAGCTAGATGCTATATATAAATTATAAAATTGTATTTTTAACATCTAAATGATTTAAAATAACATTGTTGTTAGACAAATGTTTCTATGAAGTATTCTTACATTCTAAGGTATATATGTGTAGATTTAAACATTTTTCATAACGTCAATGTAAATATATATTTTTAAGCAAATATAATCCATTAATACTAAGTTAAATAAATAATATTAAATACAATGAATAGAACAAATTTCTCATCAATTATCAAGGAAAAAATAGATGAGGAAACTACTTATATAGAAGCAAGGCTTTTTATTTATAACTTGTAAATAATTGGGTTTGGCCTTTCATTATAAATTTATGAGCTATCTCAAAATTTGAAACTGGAGTATAACTTAACTCCACAGTATGACTTATGGTGAGTTGGTTGATATTAGAGCTTCAGTATGAGTTCTAGGGTTCCTTCCCATGCTTTATAATGGAATTCACACCTTGGGCTTTCCCCTCTAACACGTCAGCTTGTATATTTTATCAGTAATACGAATAGATTAACATGTGTCTTTTGTTTAATGTAAAGATTAAAATATATCGCCAATAAGAAAAAGATTAAAACGTATCTTATATGTATATATAAGGATTAAGGAGCAGATAATACAGATGATTGCATAGGATTATATTTGTATTAGGTTTGAAAAATTCATAATATTATACACTATGCATCTATGCAAGATGTCAAAAATTATGTTAGTTGGAAATTTATGTGCCAAGAGTATCTATAAAGTTAGCTAAGTTGGAATTTTTCAAAATGGCAATAGTCCCGTACTTATGCATGGATCTCGATCCTGTGCACCCAAGTGCACTTAGCTTCAGTGCACCTAGGTACATTAAACCATTTTTTTATTTTTTAAAAATTTTTTATACAACTATTAATCTAAGTGTATTTAACATATGTATCAGTTTTTACAATTTTTGGATTATTTTAGATATTTATTTTTTATTTTTGAATATAAATAGCATTTTAAATTACCTAAAATGTCACTGGTTTTTAAAAATAAAAAATAAATATCTAAAATAATCCAAAAATTGTAAAAACTAATACACATGTTAAATACACTTAGATTAACAGTTGTATAAAAAAAATTTAAAAAATAAAAAAAATAAATTAAAATAGGTTTAATGCACCCAACTTCAATGCACCCAGGTGCATAGCATCGGGTTCCTTTATGCATGCATGTTGCAAGATTGTGTTTTCAAAAGAAGACAAGCAATGCAAGCAGAAAATTAAGCTTGATTATGTTGATGATGGTTTGCAAATAATTAGGAATAGAGGCGAATTATTAACCTTTAAGATAGGACATGGTTGATCCTGGATTGTGGTGGACAACACCGGGACCGAGAATCAGGCCGGCGTTGATGGAGACCATGTTGACCATCCGATCCATGGCAAGTGCCCATGCAGCTTGCTCCGACTGTGTCTTTGCTAATGCATGCCACAACTGTATGTCCGTTGGAACCAATATTAGTTGGAGCACCATACGTTAACAAAATCAATGTTAATTTTAGGATTATATATAATCAGAAAATGACCTGCTGAATTCAATAAGCATAAAAAATCGCAATGGAGCACAGAAAGAGGGGGAATCACTTTTGTCACTTCTGTGTCATTTGATCACATTGAATAGGTTTTCTGTAACTCCATTTATTTATTTTTTTCAACATTAATGATTGATGTGAAATTCACTATATTTATTATATTTAACATTATTTAGTTAGCAAGTAAACCAATTTTCATTCTATAAGCACATGCTTGCATTTGTTTAAAAATATACATCCATGCATAAATCATAAAAAATGCTTAAATTCATTCGCATATGCATTATAATGTAATAATATTTTATAAAATCATATGTCTTCATGGTGATGATATTTTAGATTGTTTAGGTCTTTAAATAAATTTTTAACTTGATTTCTGTATCGAACTATTTTATTTCATTAATCTTACATATTTGTAGATGGGGATTATGCATAATAACATTAAACAAATGATTTCATGATAATACAAATAATACTAAATACAATAAATAAAATGAATTTTTTGTAAATCATTTATAAGGCAGGTGGAACTGGACTTTAAAAATTATAAATAAATGAGAATACTAATTCAATATTTATGTAAGCACAAAACCTTCCATACATACCCTTAATTTTTTTTTTTTTTTTTTTTTAATTTAGCTGGAGTGCCTAAGAATGCAGGGACGGGGATTCAATTCCCCGACGCGGGCCATGACTACCAGCATGCATTGCCAATTGGCCTACAGTCGGGTACCATATCCTTAGTTCTAAATCATCTATTATATTCATCCATGTGTATTTACTTTTAAATTTAAAAAATTCGTGTATTTAACTTTATCATATTATATACAGCATAAATTTTTAATAGTTATATATTCACTCTCATAAGATGTTATTTTTGACGGAATATAAATTTACAATGAAAGTTATTTTTTGTAGCATAGTAAATCAAGATGTGTTAAACATGATAAATTATTTAAATCTAAAAAAATAAATTTTAAAATCTAAAAATTAGGGGTAAGCATAGAGTGAGTGATTCATGCTTCAATAAATATTGCATCATTGCTCAAAATTAGTTGAAGACACGCAACACTGGCCTTTAGTTTTTTGAGATCTGGGCTATGCCACTTATTGGGATTGGACAGAGAGCACATTTTTCATTTTTTGAAAAAAAAAAAATAATAATAATTATAACTGTCGAACGCCCAGTGCATAGTAGATCTGTACCCAAATTACTCTTCTAAATTTCCTAACGCGGATATTCCGGGATCTGTTTGGAAATTTTCTATTCACCTCGTAAATTAAGGAATTTTATAGTAAAATAAATTCACGATAGCTGTTTTCACATGGGTGGAGTCAGTGATAAACTATTGTACCTTTATCCGCGTAAAATAAATTAAGTTCCTGTTGCACTAATCAATAGTCGTGATCACGAAGTATTGCATCTGTATCTTTTTAAATTATTTTTTAATCTTATTTTTATTTTCTTATAGTATTTTATTTGAATAAATTCAGCTCCCTGAGCCGGTGCCAATTTATATCATTTTAGTTTACTTTTTCTAATTTTATTCACCATTAATTCACCTTTAAATTATCTCAAATAACTAAATAAAATCCAAATAAATAGAATAGACGATCGGCAGCTTTCTCTATGGTGGGTGTGATGGGCGTTGTTCGTGGGCAAGAAAGGGGAAATTAAGCAGAGGTAGAGAAATTTTAGGAAAAAATGTAAAGGTGCCTGGATATTAATATATAGAAGATACAAGGATGAATAATGATGCACAATAAAGATAATGATTGAAAATAAGTTGTTTATTTATAGAGTTCCGCTACTATGTAGAAGTAGTTTCATATAATCTCATCTAGTTTTTCACCTTGATGATTAATAAGAAATCAATGTATCCATTATATTATTTATTTGTGTAGAAAAGATATTTTATACAGTTTAAACATTAAAAATATAATTTTAAAATTGATACTTAGTATTAAATAATTTTATTATATTATTTACGTTTGTAGATAATCACAATAAATAAATAATGGACTTTTTGTGATAATATAAATAATGTTAAATAAAATGGATGTAGTAAATTTCTCATCCACTTTTAACATGAGAAAAAATATATAGGAAATTCCATTTTTTATATGAAATTACATAAAAGTGGAATTTCACATGAAATGAACTTTAATTTATAGTATCCAAAACTATTTGCCTAGGCGAACTAGGGCAATGTGTGTCTTACTAATTTCAAGTAGGGAGGAGCGCACGTTGCTTCATATAGTGCAATTGTAAATAAACAAAGAGTCAAATCTCAAATATACTCATAAATTTTACCCCCAATTGCCGCATATGCCTATGCATTTTCAAAAATTTCACGTATATCAATGTATTCTGCCTAAAATTCCATTTATACTCATATCGTTAGAAATCCATTAAAGGGGCCGTTAACAGCCCTATAAAATGATAAATATGCCGAAATTCTAACACAATTTGAAATTACTTTGCCCAAAACTAAAAAAATTACATTCAAATAATGTGATTTTATAGTTGAAAAAGTGCAAAAAAATCATTTAAAAATAAATTTTCAGCAATGAAATCATAATTATGGATGATCATTTTCGTCATTTTACAGGAGTACTAACTGCTTTTTTAATGGATCCTTAATCACGTGGGTATAAGTAGAATTTTAAGCAAAATACGTGGGAATATATGAAATTTTTGAAAATTCATAAATATAACTAGACTTAGGGATAAAATTCGTAAGTATACATGAAATTTGTTCTAAATAAAAAAAGTTTGTCTCGCAGAATATGCAGTGACTACAGCCATACTACACTCCCTAACACATGCGTATGTATGAATCAATAATCCAAAAATACCTAAAATAAGCTGAACTCACGGATCTGGTTGTGCTGCTTTCGGCATGTTCCGCCATCCGTTTTGTGGGACTCGCATGAAAATTAAAAACTACCTGCTTACGGTTTTTTTCCAAAATAGGCTCTAAAATTTTCCAAATTGCAAATACATCATTGTGATTTCGGTATTTCTAAAACAGACCCCTTAGTTGAAGGTAAACCCATAACATTCCCACATAATTTTAGGCGTGAAATTAAGTTGAATGTGAGTACAAAACAGGAAAAAATTACATTTAACCCATTTAATATTTAAAATACCTGTCTCACAAAGCTTGACATAGGGTTCATTTTATGATGCCTGAGCATTTGTGCTCAGTCCCAACAACTGTTAAAATGAGTGTCTTTAATCTATAAAGGAAGTTTTATCATTTTTAGAAATGCTTATATATTTATTTTTTATTTTTAAACACAGAGGTATTTTAGTCATTTTAAAATGCTCGTATATTTATTTTCTATTTTTAAATACAGAGATATTTTAGTCATTTTAAAATATCTTGTATTTTAAAATAAAAATTAAATATATATGCATTTTCAAAAATGATAAAATTCGATTTATAAATTAAACACAACTATATTAACAGTTGTATAAAAAATTTCAAAAATAAAAAATTTGTTTTTGGCCCAGGGACTAGGTACAAATGATCGGGCTGTCATTTTATAACAATTTTAAGTTGAAAGGGTTTACTCTTCAAATACCAAATCAATTAGGTTGAATTTGCAATTAACCTTTTATCAGATTCATTTTTTAAAAAAAAATTGGTCAATGATTAGATTTTGTAACACATCTATCAGTAATTTAGTACCTTCTTTTTTCTACAAAATTCAGCATCGCTCCAGCACCGTTCATCAACATCCTGCTCCAAGCAGATGTTCTCTCGCCAAATCCCAGCAGTTAAAGATGAGGTGAAGATTATCTTCTGCACACTCTCCGTCTGTGCACATGCTTCCACCACGTTGATCACCCCCCTCACCTCCAAATCCGCCATTCCTTCCTGTCAAATCCCATAAAATAAAAATAAATAACTAAATAAAATGAAACATACGAATAAAAATAATTAAATATTAGGATATGTGTTCTAAATACTGTCCAATGAAATAGAAAAAAATGAAGAAAGAAAAAAGTTAATGGATGCTGTCGGTCTCTCTTACATCGTATCCATCTGAAGAACTATCCAAGCAGCAGAACAAAGCAGAGCAGCCCTTCAAGGCTTCAAGGATGCTACGATAATCCAGAACATCAGCAACAAACACCACCAATCTCTTCTCCGTGCGACCCATCTCTTTGATTCTCCTCACCATCTCTGCTTTTCCTGCACCAAAAACAGAACAAAACCCAATTTCAAAATACTAATACCAAACCCCCACCCCCCAGAAAAGAACAAAGGAAAAAGAAGAGGGAATGCACGCTTGCCATTGCTTCGAACAGCTGCATGAACTGCATAGCCTTTGTCCAAAAGCCCCCCGAGAATATGGAAACCCACGTAAGAAGAAGCGTCGAGAATGCAGGCTGGTGGCCTTTGGAGATGGGCTTTGGACTCCTCAAGCTCCGTTAACGTCATCGTGGAAGACTTACAGGCAGCCTCTACTTCCCCAACTCGAGGCATTTAAAGGAAAGGGAAGGGCTATTTGCATTTGTCTACCCCTTTTTTATAGTTTTGCAATTTAATCTCACTTAATTTGTGAATTTTATATACAAAAGCACCCTTATCAGCGATATCCATTTGGCAATTGCTAGAAGTTGGAAACATTTTTCCTTACTTCTGCATCTCAGCATATATATTTCAAAATTAATCTGACAACTTCACTATTTAGCTATATATTAAATATGTCAATCATTTTTCATATAATTATTCTATTTATTTCTATTGGACCCGTGTCATATCACATAAGTTTCATATGTTTTAAGATTTTTCCTCTTTCCACTTCTCCATCTACCAATTGCCAAAAGGACCCGCCTAAGGCACGATTGAAGAATATTACATCATGGCTCCGATTATTTCTAGATATGCCACAAATTAAGCGCAAATGCATCATACATAGGACAACATCGATAATAATAAGCAAAATTTATAGTAGTGTGGAAAAATGGGTAAATAAAAGCCAAACGTACTAAAGGAAATGTCTTGAAGTCTTGAACGGAAGGGGTTGTTGGAGTGTAGGCAACGTTTCTATCTAACACTAGTTGCTTTTCCTTCTTTCTTTCTTTTTTTTTTTTTTTTTTTTTTTTTTTTTTTTGATGGAGTAACAATAGTTGCTTTGATACAATGGAAGGTAGGTATTGGCCGGTACGATACATTCGTTGTATTGGTCAGCATTACGTGTTACGTGGCACACATATCTGTTGCTTCTTGATATCATAGCTTAGAATTATTTATTTAAAAGTAATGAAAACAGATGAAAATGGTTTAGACACATCTAGAATGGAAATTTTGCAAAATCTGGACTTCCTAGGATGACTCAGTCACCCAAACTGTGGTTAATTTAGAAAAAGAAATGCAACGTCTGATGGAATGTAATGCAAGAAAATCTGAGAATTAGTTGGTAGGAGTTTGAATTCAGAAGATTATCACAAGGGGTTTATTATAAATTTGGGGGTTGCAAAATTTTCCACTAATTATATGCTAATCCGTTCTGACCGACTATTCCTCCCTGCGTAACTCCAATTTAAACGGTTAGTTCAAGTAATTTTGTTCTAATTTTATATACGCTAAGCTTTTAATTTGTAAACAATCTACAATTATCCATTGATTATTATTATTTTTGTTAATTAATATTATTACTGCTACTATTATTTGCATTTGTCTCCCCATCTATTGGGGTAGGGGTACAGAGTTAGGGAAACCCCTGACCTTGTTTTACTGAATTCAGGTTGAGGCAGATTAAGATCAAGATTTTTCAACGCGCCAATCTTTTTCTATGACTGATTTGATGTATTTAAATAAATGACTTAGTCACTGGTTGAACTTGCACAACTCATCAACCCAATTATCTAACTTCTTTAACTTATCAATTGTATTACATAAGATAAAAAAGTTAATGTTTTATTTATACTTATTTTACAAGTTATGCATAATTATTATCAATGGAATTTAAATTTCAATTAAAAATGAATGAAAATTGATCTTCAAACGAAGTAAATCACTAAAATTAAAGTCTTTATTGATTCTTTATGATTATATTTTAAGTAGTTTATGGTTTATAATTTTTATTATCAAATCTATTTTCAACCTGTTAATAACCCACCACCAGATCTAATTACATTAAATGGGTTAAAATTAGAGTTGAGGTTTTTATAAATGAGTAAAGGTTAGGGTTCCTAAGCCGGTTACATCATTTAATTTGGGTACCATGCATCCTTCACAATCATGCACTAGGTAGCACTCACATACGTCAGACATCTAGAAGCCATATTAAAAAAAAACAGATTAGTAGAATAATTTGGTGAACCGTAGAGATGCAATGAATTTAAACCGCAAGAATCTTTTATAGCTCACTTTCTCAAAAAATTCTATACATGAACTGACCAAAATGTATACTATTTTTATTATCTTCACATATGATTCTACGTTGTAGGAGATCAAATCAATTTACTCGCTAATAAAAAGGGGCCTTTTAATACAATCTGCCAGCTTAATTAGCAAATAGTACCCCTCTGTTGTCAAAGTAACAGTTGTGCGCCTGAGGTTGATGGGTGATTCTTATACGTGCCCTCAACGTTTGTTTTGGTAACGGCTAAAAGAATGAAGTTTTTTTTAACTTTTTAATTCATATGGCATAATTTTATTTCAATTATCTTTTTGTTTTTTTGAAATTTGGATGACTAGGTAGTTTACACGAGCGAATATAAAGTATTAAGGTAGGAAAGTTCAAGGTTTAAAGTTAAGTCAATGAACTCATTACTCTTTAATTTCTTAGAATATAATTCCATGGGGTATTTAGACATCCAAGATTGGTGGACCGATCAAAAAAATTATCCTTTTAAAAATGAAAAAGGATTGAAAGTATAGATTATTTGGACCGAACACTGCCAAGTCCCATTTCCTCTTTACTAATTGTGGTCAACTACCCATTCTTGCCTTGCTAGTATTTTTCTCCTCTAATTTGGGTAATTTGTATATATATCTACATAGTTTGATGCTAATTGCAGATATACCTACGTAATTTCACGAATTGCATATCACCCCGCATAGTTTCACCAAAATTACATATTACCCCATGTCATTACTTATCATTAAACCTTGCTTAAAATAATAAAAATGTCCTCATTTGTAATTTGTAAATATATCCACATAGTTTGACGTTGATTGTAGATATACCTATATGGTTTCACGAATTGAATATTACTCCCATATAATTTCACCAAAATTGCATATTACCCCCCACATAGTTTCATACGGCTAATATGTAATTTTGGTGAAACTATGTGAGGATAATATGTAATTTGTGAAACTACATTGGTAAATCTATAATTAGCTTCAAACTATGTAGGTATATATGTCAATTACCAACAAGGACATTTTCATTATTTTCTAAAATATCAAGCGAGGTATTAACGGTAGGTAACAGCGTGGGGGTAATACGCACTTTTGGTGAAACTATGTGGGGATAATATATAATTCGTGAAACTGCGTAGGTATATCTGCAATTAAAGTCAAACTACGTAGGTATATATGCAAATTACCCCTCTAATTTTAAAGGCGACCACTTGAGACTATGAAAAAAAAATTCTTGCATTATTAATAATTGATGGTGTAGAACATGTGAGAATACATAAAATTAAATTGCTTTTGCTATTTAAAATCCGTTTTTTAGCTGTAATTCTGCGATTAGAGTAAGAAATGAAATAAAATATGAACTTAGAATGTATGTTAATGTCAGCAAAATAACAGTTAGATAATTAGGAGAAAAGTATGCAATTAAGGGCTTCCTGTAAAACGGAACCCCGTAACTTTGCCTAGCTGCAAATAAAGCCTGAGTTTTTGCAAAATAACCATTTGAACTTCAAATTGTAGCAAAATCAACCTGAAATTGGCTTGTGAGACAAGTTCAGATATAAAATGGGTTGATAGTGGTTTTGAATGCATTTCAGAACCTTTGAAAACTACATCTAACTGTCTTGTAAACCTGAATGATCATGTAGATCCTCTAAATACCGAAATCGTAGGGCCTAATTTGTAATTAAAGAAGTTGCAGAACCTATATAATGCCACAGCTAATTTTCCCTCTCTAATGCAACTCTTATCTCAGACACTGCTAATGAAACATTAATTCCATCTCAATAAATGTATGAAAACATGTTCTGGTCAAGTCATTATCCAATTGATTGAGCAATAAAAAAAGGGACTACATTGGAAACTCAGTTGAGCCTGCTGCACATGGTAGAAGACAGCGAATGCTCACCGTACGCTCACACAAACATCATTTTGATAATCATATTGTGGGTAAAATAAATTCGACAAGCATAGCATACGTACAGTTCCTAGATAAACCCGCAAGTAGACGAGTTCAAAGTGGTTTTAAAAAAATTAAGAAATTTCAAAAGAAGAAGAAGAAGCTTTTGCTGCAAGCTAGGTTTGGTTTTCCTGAACTATTATTTAATTACGATGACATTTAATAAAATAGAATTTCAGTTTTTATTAGAATAGACCAATAAAATTTAAAATCTAGATTAGTTGATTTTTTTTTTCCTTTAAAGAAATTACCTTTGAGACTAGCCAGTTTGTCAGAAAGTATTGGGTTAGCCTTGGAAAGAATACTGTTCGCCTGAATGATTGAATCGAATTACACTTGTATGGTCAATGAAAATGTCTTTGGCTAGCGTTATGCATTCGTTTTGGGGTTTCTGGGTATTATATCATCACATGCCTCCCAAAGGATGCCATGTAGTCGGTGGCTGAAATGTTACCACACGATTTCGTTCTCTTTTTCTTTCTTTTTTTTTATCTATATCAAGTGGCCAACCAAGATACAAACAAACATAAAGGGCAAAGACCATTTATGGTTTCTGCATGAATGTGGAAAGTAGTGGTATGTCTGAATGGAAAAACGGTGAGCACCCATCATTGCCGGATATTTTATCTGCCGAGTGCTAAACAAACCAATCTTTGAATCTGGACTCAAACCCCTCCAAGACGTTAAACTATTGACAAGATTAGGTATGTGTCAATTCAAAAGATTAATAACTTGAGGGTAAGATGGTGTTGAATGCTAATTTTCAGGCATAAGTTATGGAGATATTCTTCAATGGGGCAGGAACTAAGATTTCAGTGTACAACCTTCATTTTGAGCCCACCTTGATGTTTAAATCAAAATCTCATCCATTCATTTTGTCGCCCATTTTTTTTTATTTAACATAGTACTACTAATCATTATAATCGACTTCTTAGATTGCTAAATGCGTATAATCGTCTGTAAATTATAAAAAATGATTAGATGAATACATAGATGAATTAAAATGTAAAAATAATTTAGGGAATCATTTATCTTCCTAATAATGATATTTTAAATGGTTTAAATGTCGAATATGCATTGTTAAAACTCATATACAAATCAAATTATTATATGTTTTTCAGACAGGGTCGTGTACATCTTGGATTTGAAGGAAACTCATTTTTCTTGTTAAATAAATGATTCTGAATAGATTGAACGGCTTGGATTTGGGGCCTACATCAAGATTGGCTCAAAATGGGAGTGGTCCACTGAAAACCTTCAGGGATAACTACGCCACTCAATTATTTCTCTGAAACATAACCCTCCTTCCAATCAGCATATCCGTGTCCCGATTTCCTGCATGAATTGATGCGTAAGAACTAGGACTGGCAAAAGCCAGTGTGTTTGACCCCAGAAATTAGATTGCCCAGATCGACACTTAAACGCCAAAATAAAGACAATCAACAACACGCACAGGCTACTCAAACATACAGCACATTTCTATTATTTTAAAGATTGAGAATGGAATAATAGCATGCTACGTATTTACAGTTGATATTTTTCTCAATCAATAGCCTGCATATGTGCAAGGCAGTCACCCCTTGGATAACCGGAATTGTACAAACAAAATGGTCAACCTCTTGTGAGATGAATGCCCCAAAAA
The DNA here is from genome assembly GCA_030490835.1 of Annona cherimola. Lineage (NCBI taxonomy): Eukaryota > Viridiplantae > Streptophyta > Magnoliopsida > Magnoliales > Annonaceae > Annona > Annona cherimola. Next base: position 12,948,159 of record CM059976.1, read on the forward strand.
TGAATCGGATGATCCGAATGTGAAAGACTAAATGAATGGTAAGTGCGCCTAGACAACATATATTGCCATCAACTCTTGAATAAGCTCCAAGGAACCTGCAAGGCCATGAATTTTAATTAGTTGTATGGCAATGAAGTAATTATCTACCCAAGTAAAATAAACGTTCTACAAGATGCATAGCAAACACCAGGTGCAAGCTCGTTTTGGTGGGAACTTACCTTCTGAACAAGTGCTCTAGAAAACATGAGTCCTTTTTATTTTAAATTAGAATTTTATTTAAAAAGCATTTTTTTTCCTTTCTCAATTTTTTTTTTCTTTCTCAAGTGGATGTTCTCGTCCCAACAGTCAATTAGACTATGACTTCGGTTTCCCTTGGATTAGAAAATTTGAAGTTGGGTAACAATTTTTGCAATACATTTTACTAAGAGAAATGATAGTAGAATGTATCAGGGGGAAAAAGTCGCTTTCTTGAAGAGGTTTTGGATTCCATTGCATTAACAGGTAGACATCATTAAAAGCGACATGATCTGTCATGAAAAGCTTGTATAACAAAAACATCAACAAAAAAGTGAAAGTGAACCATCTGACCTTCACGTGATGAGGCATGATCTTGACATCAAAAGGTACATGCAGCCATGCTTCAGGGGAATATAACAAGAAGTTTTCAGGTTTACTTGTGTAAACATCTGCATACTGATGAATGTGGTATGCAAAAGCTGATTCTTGACCAGTATCTGTTAGGAAGGTCGCTCCAAAAGAAGTGTTGAACATGCTCTTCAACATATTGCGTGCCACTTGCCTTTCCTCATTCAGCTCATTCAGAAGCAAGTTATAGGCTTCACCTTTATTGCAATTGTTTGAAATAGCATGCAACTTCCCAAGAAGTTCTTGGATTATGTGAAATTTTGCCTGCATTCAAGGGAAAGTAGGAAAATTTCGAGTTTCCAAATCAAACTGTGTTAAGTTGAGAGTCTAGCAGAACATGTTTTCACACATCTATTAAGATGTAATTAATGTTTTCATAAGCACTGTGTCTAAAATAAGAGCTGTATGGACATCAAGACTAGGGATGTAAAAGGGGCAGGGTTAAACCCAAATGCAACCAACCAACCCAAAATGTGTTGCTTTGGGTTGGTAAATATGAATTTTCAATCTGCCTAAGTTGGGGATTGGGTAACCTGATTTAACACAACCAGATTTTATAGCACAGCAACATTTAGGGGCTGTTTGGTTTTATTGGAATTGATTTGAAATGGAATTTAAGACCAAAAAAGTAGGATGGTTGTAATAGGTAAATGCTATATCATATGTTGGGAGATGGGAAAAATATAGAATGATTAGGACAAAAATATTGTTATATATTGGTATATGGAAGAATCTATTGGGAAATGAGAAAATTCAAAAAATTTCAACACACCCCTTAGATCAATCACCTTTCCAACTCAAAATTTCGAACCCACTTCAACTCACAAATGACCCAATCTTGGCGTTGGGTTTAGGGTAGACCTTGAAATTTTAAAAGTAAGGACAATATTGGGTTGGGTTGAATTTTCAGAAAGGTTAGGGGGTTGACTCCAATCCAACTCCATTTACACCCCTAATTAACACCCTAAGCTGGAGGTGAGGACTGAGGAGCAAGGTCAGGTTCACCCATCCAAACCGCCCTACACAAAGATACCTCAGGATAGAAGTTGGCCCTGCATACTAACCAGAAATAAATGGCAATCGAAAACAACTTGATGAGACTTTTTCTAGGTGATCCATCGGATTTTTAAACTGCAGCACTTCAAGTAGCAACCAGGCCAAATCTAACCTTTTTAGTCTAATCAAGACAGAGGGCGCACCTAAACAGGCCAGGGACCAACTACAAATAGGGACATTGCTCTGCAGATACAATCAACGGCCTCATAAATTACATTTGCTATTCACATATTTAATTTTCCATCTCACAAGGGCTTTGGTGCATTTCGTATTAATGCATAAATCACAAGTTCAGTTGAGTGCTCTCACAATACAAATTTCCTAGACACTACATGGTAAAATCCAAATTAGAATAAAATAAAAATTTGCAGCTGGAGAAAACAAATAGAACTTCTAAACAAATTGCCATACCTGTTGAAATCGATAATTGTCATCGTTTTGTATTTGGATCTCACTCTGCATTTAATATGAAACTATCAGTAGGAACAACAGAACAAAGATCTTCAAGAGTATAATTTTATTGTCTAATGTGTATAACCCCTAAGCATGTGGCTCATGACATGAGAAAATCATTTTCCATTTTAAGCTTTCTGAAACCATGAAATGATACTCATGTTCAAGGAAAGAACTTTTCAACGCATAGCTCCCAAGCCAGTGGCTCTGGCCATCAGGAGGGAAAAAAGAGCCAGGGGGCCAAGCATCCTTCTACACAGACATCTATATATCGAATTTCTTCAAGATTTTATGAGTTTTGATTTTATAAGATGAGTCGTATCTTTGTTAAGTTCTGACTTTTAAATCAAAACCGTCGGATATTATGAGAACAGCACAGCTGTTCATCTGGCATTAAATGCCAGGAGGCACACACAGCTTCACAGCAGCCCAGCTCCCTCATAAGTGCTTCCATGTGTTAAATGCATTAGGAGGGGAAAAAAAAAAAAGACAGCTGCTTGATTAAAAAATAAAAATAAATAAATAAAAAACCACAGCTGTAGCAAAATGCCAAATGCGGCCTCTGCGTAAGAAACTGGAGAGAGCATCCATCGCTCCTGGAGGAGGAAGTTGCCACAGGAAGAGAAGACAAGGTTGATGCAAGAGAAGGAGGGAGGGAGGGAGGGGGGGGGGGGGGGGGGGGGGGGGGGGGGGTGCGGGGCGGGGGTGTGAGAGTTGCGCCACAAAGCTGCTGCCGGAAATGGAGAAGGAAAAGACGCCAGAAAAAACCCACTCACTACAGGAGAAGGAGAAGAAAACCCACCTGCTGTTGGTGGAAGGAATAACTACAACTGATGTAATGACAAATAACCACAAAACGGCTACAGTGCAATAGATACATCATGGATTAAAAAAATGTAGGTAAAGGAAACATGAGAATACATAGCCATTTGGGTGTCAAATTTAGCATGATATATTTTGCAACATTTCTATTTGATTAGCAAACATAAATAAATAATTATATAATTTTCGGTCCACATTTTTAATTCAATATGATGGCATAGGGTTCCAATTTTACATTATGTACCATTTTTCATACCATTGGATGGCTTTGAAATCTATCCAAACACAGCTGTAACCCACCCATATACATGGCAGCAAATTATTCAGCCATCTGTGGTTGTACATGTATAGCCCATCTCCTCCTCTGAAAGTTGGCCACAAGACATCATCCCAGGCATTCATTTTATCCCTCACCCAAAGAATTTTGGTATCCTAATGGCTGATTTCAGCATCAAATTGCCAATTCCTGAAACAAATCATGATTTGTGCAAGTGGGCCTCTGCGTTTTTTTTTCAGCACTTTTTTCCTTCTTCTTCGGCAGCAGCTTTGTGGGTTTTTCCTTCTCCTTCTCTAGTGTTTTTTCCTTCTTCTATTGCAGCAGCTTTGTTTTTTCCTCCCCCGGCAGCGATGGACGCTCTCTCCAGTTTCTTATGTAGAGGCCGTGTTTTGCATTTTGCTCCCGCTGTGTTTTTTTTCATCAAGCAGCTGTCATTTTTTTCCTCCTAACACATTTAATGCATGGTAGCACTTACAACAGAGCTGCACCTCTGTGTAGCTGTGCATGCCTGCTGGCATTTAATGCCAGATGAATGGCTTTGTTGTTCTTATAATATCCGATGGTTTTGATTTAAAAGTCGCAACTTAACAAAAATATGATTGATCATATAAAATCAAAACTCAGATTTTATGACTTATCAGAACTTAGTAAAATAAAAAATTAATTAAATTTGAAGAATGATTGGCATAATGCATACTTCCAGCTCATGAATGATGGCAGCAGTACGCCAACCTGCTTTTGATGGTCCTCTTAAGTCACTAAACAAATGATCACCAAAGTATATCACCTAAAAAAATTGCAAGAGTTAACAAATCAGCAAAATTATCAAAGTTAGAAACCAAAACAGGCACCTTGAAAAAAAATTTCAAAAAAGTAGTCATCAAATTGAGCTTCTTCTGTACAAATTATCAGATGATTTTGGGGATCCCTATCTGAGTTCAAATATATAGAACTAATAAAACAATGTTAAGTCACCACTTAGATGACCAAGTGGTCGACATGAATGTGTGTAAGGATATGTAGGGTGGGAGGTCAGGGTTTTAAGTTGAGTAGAGGCACTTGCCCTGTTTACCCCTCCCGAGTTATCATCTGTCATTTGTCTTCCAAGGGTGTGACACTATCAAAAAATGTTGAAGTCAATCTTTATTGAGTCCCGATCATGTCAGACTGGTCAAAACACTTTTTTTTTTTTTCTAAATTTTTTTTTACAAGACTATTGCTCAAGTTATGTTTAATTTATAAACCAAGTTTTACTAATTTTGGAAATGTATATATATTTATTTTCGATTTTTTAAATATAGGAGTATTTCGGTCATTTTAAATTATTGAAACACGACTAAAATACTCTTATCTTTAAAAATCCAAAATAAATATATATACATCTTTAAAATTGGTAAAAATTGATTTATAGATTTAAGTATAACTAGATTAACAATCTTGTCAAAAAAGTTTTGGAAAAAGATAAAAAATATATGTTGTTGGAGCCGGTCTAAAATGAGGCTCTGAAATGATCACTTTGCTTCTTTGTTCAAACATAGGGTGTGTTTGGTAATGAATAAAACTTTTGATAAAAAATTTTAGAGAGTAAAAGTTATCAAATGATGTGATGTGATAGGGGTAATGATGAGTTGTAAAGAGAATAAAGTTAAAATAGATAGGTTAGTTGTGTGGATAGTTGTGTAGAAATGATTGAAAAGTAAGGTAGTTGTATAGGAAAATGTGAAAAAATAATTAAAAAATATGATAGTTGTGAAGACTGAAAAGTTTTAGATTAAAAAGTTTTAACTTGACATTTTCTCTCAGTTGCCAAACACACCCATAGAATGATATAATGTTGTTCAGGAAAAAAGAAAAAGAAAAAAGAAAAATTAGCTAACACGACAAAAAGTCATGGTTAACCATGCTTTTTCCTATTTTCTCATACTGGTATGAATTTAACAGTTGAATATCTACAGGATATCATATGCACCACCAGAGGATATTTATGTTACAATGAAAAGTCAAAAGGAAAATAATATTTTATTGGAGAACCTTGCAGAGCATTTAGAACTGAGGCAATTCTACAAGAATTGACAATATGAAAAATGATATTCAATCAGCGCAACCATCATACAAAATTTTATTGATATCAGTTCTCTAAAAGATGGACTGTGATACTGATATCGACAAAGGATCAGACAATTTGTCTAGCATACAAGACTCTTTAGATCATGATCAAAGATCTATTAACCCTTGCAGAAATTTGAAGTTCACCAAGTAGATAGGAGCACCCGACACATAATGACAATCCACACACAATGACAGCCTTCTTTAACAAGGTAATTGACCAGTTGACCAGACAACTTGCTTAGCAAGGGAAAGAGTGTTCCCTACCTGATTTTGAAAAGAGGTGACTTAAACAGCAAGTGCCAAAACATTAAGGTAAACAGCAGACCCCAACACGTGCACACACACACAAACGAAAACAAAAAAAAGATTTAACCATGACATGAAATCACATCCCTTTGAGCATATCTTCAATCTTTCATCTATATATCTTTTAAAAATAATTCAAAGAAACGCGTAATCAGAAGTCTCCGGTGAGAACCAACTCACAATTGAACAGGAAAATATAGAAGTTCCATGAGTTGCATGAAAAAAAAAATGCATCAACCTTCGTTCAACTGACGTTTATATCTAATAGGCAGACATACAAATGGGTCACTTCATACATGCATACACAGCTAAATACCTCAGTGCCTTTCCACTTCGTTATTTCTAGGAATGATTTCAGGCATCCATGGTAGTAAATTTGTCCAGACAGAAATGTGTCCACCTTTGAGAATGCCAATGTGTCCTTCTTGATATCATAGTAGCTGCAGAAAAGTTCAAAAGTAAAGACCGAACAGATATCAGTATCCAGCAAGTAATAGCAAGCAAAATATCAAAAAACACTACTACGCCATGAATAATAGATATGCAATGGACAGGATTTCAATACACAACTGCATAAGATGACGGAGATCATGATGCAAAGTGCAAGATCTGTGTATGTATAAGCCTATTAGGTGGAAGAATAAATTTCAGGTTAATTCTATTTAATTTGGTGTATATGTCAACAGAGTTTAAATTGTTGCTTATCTCCTTCCTCCCTTCTCATCCCTTTGAGAGAACCTTTTGTTTTACTTCTAAGTTCTCCTTCCTCTTGTATCACATCGATTTTGTGTATCAATGGCAAAACATTCCAATCAGTCTTTTGTTACCAATATTCACATTTATCATCACTAATGTAATCGACATCCCCTTGGTGATCGAACATTACAGAGAGCAAACTTGATTGCAACAGCTTCACAGCTCAGCATCTACCCAGAAACTTGATCAACCTCCATACATCAACTACACTTGTGAAGGAGTGATCCTACATGTTTAAGCTATGGGAAGCTGAGCTTCAACCACAATTGTTCAGAGATACCTTTATCACTTCACCAGAGTTTTAACTGAATGCGGGAAATTTTGGCTTCAAGTTTTAGCCATCCTACACATACAGAGCTTCCCTCTTCTACAACAAACAAGAAATCACAACCAGTCTTCAAAACCACCTTCCAAGCCTGCTAGTCTACCACATCTCCAGTGTAGCTTACATCTTCGATTGGGTTTTTACTTCGTCTTCAGCAACATATCAATATTGGCAACCATTGCCATTCTTGAATTCAAAAGGGAAAAGAGTCAAGGACACTTTCTGAAAGTTGATTCTCCATATCCACATCCTCAGTTGCATCCAATTCCTGTTCACCTTGGCATGCCAAGAAGGCAAGCTGCCTTTGGACAATGCTACAACTTCACATACAGATCTAACAGGTTCATGAGCTTCAGGATCTGCCACCATCCTGTCAAGTCATCAACCTCTGCCTCTAGCATCAGAACTTTCTGGCTAACACTCCTGCGACCCTGAGCCAAGTGAACATCACCAGCAACATAGCTTGATGAGTTGCAAACCCACCAGCCATCAACACATACGAATAAGAAGACAAGAAGCCAGATTTGGGGGACATTTGGTAACAGGGTATGGGAAACATGGGTGGGAAAACGTTGGTGCATGGATTTCAAGGCACTTCATTAATCATTTAATCATTATATTTTTCCACTTTTATCCATGTATTCCAATCATTTTTCCCTATCAATTACCTTCCAACAAACCTATTTATTCCAATTTTACCCCTATCATTTCATATCAATCACACAATTTCCAAAATATTCCATTTTCTACTCCCACCAAATATCACATTTCCCACAACTTTCACTTTCCCAAACGTCCCATTGCATTGGCAATTCTTTTGGAGTTTTTGCACTGTGGCCCCTTGTCCCTGTCTTGAATTAAAACCATTCTAGATTTTCCAAAGAGGTCTCTCAAGTCCACATTTTGCAAACAATCCCCTGCTGGAAAATTGACAAATTGGTCTGGGTTTTAGGATGATCCAGTATCTCCAAAAATATCCCCATATAATCCCCTGTGGGAAAATTGACAAATTGGTCAAGGTCTTAGGATGATCTAGTATCTCCAATAATACCCCCATATTCTCAATGATATAAAAAAAAATATATCAATTTTAGACAAATAATCAGCTAAAACCTTTTACAAGGTATTTGCAATTGAGTAAATAAGTCACTGAATTTCTCCTCTATTTTATCATTTCGTTGTTTTTCAAACTACTTTGATAACTCCCTAAATTATCAAAAACTCATAGGTACCAAGTTTACATTACTTGCATAAAAATGTACTTTATCCTCATGTATTAAGATCATACTAAATTTACCAGGGTTGTATATATACATCTCATATGCAGTTCCATTGGTCTTTAAACATTATCCTTGAAAGTAACTCTTTTGATTAAAATATGCATCATGTTTATTTCAATCTCTAAAATTTCATTGAAAAATCTTAAAATTTTCTTTTTCTATTTTTCTGCTTTTCCTTTGAAATTTCCAACAGAAATGATATAATATCTGAAAAAGTCAATATCATTTTCTAGGGCCATCTATATTTCAAAAAAGCAAACAGTGACCATGAGGGCCAAAAAAGCCAATTCATTCAGTCAGATGTAATTAAATATGTTAGTGTAGATAGATGAAAATAATAACCGGAATGGGTGCTCAGATGCATAAAAATTTGGTTTATTGGCTTGAGCAATGACAACATCAAAAAGTTCCCTCCATGAGTCTCCACTACCACTGGAGTCCTGTAAAACAGTTTCAAAGACAACGCCTCTTAGATTAAACCTCAAGAAATACAAGCCTCTATGTTTAGATGTAAAAAATTAAAAAGAACCAAACGAACAAACATTTAACAATAATGTAAAGGAGAAGCAGAAGTCATGTAACATCAAAGAAGAAGAAGTCAGCAAGGTGATAAGGTAACAACGAACTTGAAAATTGAACATAAAGATACAACAATATTATGATTTTGAAGAGGATAGGCCAATGGGGGAAGAAAATCTCACAAAGTGTAAAAGAAAAGATTGAAAACGAAAAAATAAGCTTGATCGTAGAAAATGTATGACTTGGCCCAGAGAATGATCACTTTATTACATCAAGTTATTCAGGGGAATACCTCCAATATAAAGCGCATGCCCCCATCAACAAAATAAAAAGGGGAATTTGTTAGCAAGAAGAGCTTCTTCCCCTTCTCCCTTAAAGATCTCAAGAATCGGAGCACTTGGCCCTGATACATGAAGTTAACAATTAGTATAAGAGCATTAAATTCATGGTAGCATTATCTTTTAGAACTCATACTAAAAGAGTATAAAAAGATACAATCCCAGCAATCAAAATCAGAGACAAGAATGATCAATAAAAAAATGATTTGACCGAAATCAAAAGAAAAACAGGAGATTCTTCCACTTACATTTTTCATAAGATATCGATGAGGATCAGCAAGAATTCCCCTGTGCATCAGCCCACTCCGGTGGACATGCTGAAGTGATTCCTTTACATCTTGATAAACATATGAAGCATCAAAATCCAACTTAGCATCCACAAAATGTTGCACAACGTCGGCAATAAGACACGCCTACAAGGCAGTAAAGGACCATAACCATACAAGTCATTAATAAAATGGAAAGATAGAATTATAGAAATAAATGTATTTACAAAAGAGTCAAAATTCTGTATTCCAAGAATATGCAATATTGGGCATTTATAAGTGCAGCTCTCTGTGAAGGCTGAGAATTTTGAGAAATTTCAGCAATTTTTCACATACAAGAGCAAGGCCCAACATAGACAAGAGAAATGATTAAGTTCTTTAGGAATTTTACACAACTGTCAAGTTCCAATTAAAAAGAAAAATTTTATAAGACAGCAATTAAACCAGCTCTGCCTCTGTTATATGCAGGCAGAATGTTGAGCGATTAAAGAACAATGTATACATAGAATGAATGCAGCAAAAATAAGAATGTTGAGGCAGATTAGTGATAAAACTAGAAAAGATAAATTAAAAATGAAGTAATCTCAGATAATCTAAAAGGCAAAGCCAATAGACAACAAAATGAGAAAATACAGACTAATGTGGTTCGTGCCAGTTAAAAGCGTTAAGTTATACAATAGAAGATAGTAAGAGGATTAGAGCAAGACACCAAAAATAGTGGATTGAAGTAACTAAAAAAGATATGAAAACATTAGAAATTACTGAAAAATATAGTTCATGATTGTAAAGAATGGTGCAACAAGATCCATGCAGCTAACCCCACATAGGTGAGAAATAGTTTGTGATGATGATGGCACTTTCATTTGTTTTCAAGCTGTCACTCATGGGATGACCAAGAAAAGGAATTTTTTTTTTTTTTTTGTTCCAATAGACACATAATCATGACCATCATGAAAAATCACCACTGCATGATACTTCAAAATGGTACTGAAAGCTTGTTGGTCAACTTGTTGAGTTCACAATTAAGAGGCCTCCAAGCTCATACGTAGCAAGGATAATAAGCCAATTTATGCAAAAACTCCCTACCAACATCACTCAGAAGCTGAATATAGGGTTCTCAAGTATTTGAAGAACTACAGAAAAATAACACCACTTAGATCATGGGAATTCAATATCTCAGTGCTTATCCAAATGTAGATTGGGCACAATCAACCATGGCTTGAGGGTCCACAGCTATTTACTAAATTTTGTTGGAGCCAATATGGCCCCTTAAGCAAGCAACAAACAATCTGCAGTAATTCATTCATCTGCCAAAGTAAAATATGTAGAATTGACAATAATAGAACTGAATGGCAGTGAGGGACGAATGCAGCTGCCCACAGTTGTAATAGCACTTAGATGACGTAAGTAACAACATAACTTATTATGATAGCAAACAAATTAAACAAAATTCAAGCACAAAGTTAACAGGATATATTTTCTACTCTGAGCATCATTATGTCAAATTTCTCAATTAAACAATTATTGTGTGCCCGTGCATAAACAACATATTCAACAACTTGCATTCATAACATGGAAGAACTAAAGAAATTAACTCCAGATTACCTCACTAAAGCAGAAAAAGTCCATGAGACCAACAAGTCCACGTGCTTGATCTCGGCCAATGTGTCGCGTGCCATATATCTCTTTTATTTCTTCCCTGCTGAGCTGTTTGTCAATAATATATAAAGAAAATAGCACAATGAGATAATATATAATGGAGACAGGCATTCAAATCTTCAAATTATTTTTTAACGACCAGAATCAATAAATGCAAAGAAGTTACACCAAAGGCTAAAATAGTAATCCACGTAGTGCTAGATTATTGTTGCTGTTGCTGAAACTAACAAGAAAATAGCAGTTGCACTTAGGCCCATCCATTATTTCCATTCAAAAGCAACCTGGTTGAGCACAGACCTTGATGTTAAAAACCTCTTTTCCATGATTGACCCATTGGCTTGCAATAGATAATTTTTGCAATCAGACGGTTCTTTCACATCATAATTTAGACATGTCAAAAGCATAAATGAACAAGATTAATATGTAATAGATCTACAATGGAAGCTTAAAGGCCTTATGTATCTGAGGATCAATGCGTCATCAAAACTGGTAGGTCTATAAACTCCAGCATTTTTGTATCTCTAAATTACATCTAGCCATATCTTTTAGGCCCTCCTCCAATTCTCTTATAGCCGTCTATTTGAATAAACTCATGCCTTCTGGCTAGTGCAATCTCCGACCTCCATTTAAAATGACCAGACCACCTTAGGTCACTTTTTTTCACTTTATTGCCAATTGGTTCCCCTTCAAATTCTCTACTTTATTTCTAATTTTACCTTTTCTTAATTTACTGCTACTAAATCTTAACAACCTTATTTCTGTTACATTCACTCATGCATATATTTTTCTTTAACCGCTTATCATTTTACCCTCTTAGTTCATTTTTTATCGCTTTATTGCCAATTGGTTCCCCTTCAAATTCTCTACTTTATTTCTAATTTTATCTTTTCTTAATTTACTACTACTAAATCTCAACAACCTTATTCTGCTACATTCACTTATGCATATATTTTTCTTTAACCGCTTATCATTTTGCCCTGCAAAGCATAGTTGATCTTATCACTCAACATTCTATGTGCATGTTTGTATGAGAAGGTCAACGCGCCGCAGAGAAAAAGGCTCGAAGATCATTAGGAGCAAGAGCAACATTGAAATAAAGGTGCTTCCATGGGAAATTTCCTTGCTTTACAACAAGTACAAAAACAGTAAAAATAGATATAATGTTATCGATATGGCACCTTTTGGCGTCCAAAGTAGCATCCATCAGGCTCAATCGACCCAAAGAAATCCAGTTTCAGAAGACATCCTTTCTGCCTATCATAGTATAGACCTCTTATGGGGAATGTGGCATCATATTCAAATCGCAAACAACTCTCAGGATAGCGAAGCTGACATAGACAAACCACAGAAGATAAGAGCCAGGACAAAATTCAGAAACAGCATAAACATCATGTAATCAAGACAACTGTACAACATGTTCTATTGCAAGAGCAAAGTCTAGTAGAAGAGGGATCCAAATAAGAGAAGAAAACGTGAAACGTGCCCTTGGCATTTTCTCTTCCTCAAGAAAACACTAAATGTGCCCTTGGCATTTTCCCTTCCTCTTCGTCTCTCTAAACAACATGTAAAATGTATAGTTACATGGTTGCACCTAACCTCTCGAAGTCCAAGGTAATTTATGGCAGTGATCTGGTAGGAAGACTTCTAAAAGATTTTCATATTCAAATTGTGTCACATCATATGGCTGAATTTCTATCTGGATATGGGAAGTGCATCCATCAGTATGTCCAGTACATTCTTCATATTTGATCAGTATATGCAACAAATTTTGGAGAGCTCCTTCATTTACCGACGCTAGTGATGCACCTGTTACTAACCTCATTAACCAGGTGCTTTTTTGCAAGGTCATAAAGCAAACTCTGCAAGTGGGGAGAGTAACGAGCCAGTGTATAGTCATAGTCGAATCCATAAACCTGTAGAGTGTCCAACCTTAGGTTCTTATTCACATAGATACCTAACCAATATCCAAAAACCAAGTATCAGAGCACCAAAAATCGTAACGTCCCAACAACTCAGAAGAAACAAAACACCTAAACAAAGAAACAATATCTGTCGCCAGCATTTCCATAGAAAAAGAGAGAGTTCTTATCTGAAACAAAATCGGAAGACACTCGTCAATAGAACCGTTGGATTGATAGTTCCATCAAGAAAAAACCATGATTACACAATCTCTCAGCCATCTGAGATGTAGCTTGCAAATGAACAGTCATCTCCAACTAGAAATTCAACCGGAGGTTGTGGCAGGCCTCCGAAGCCATTAGACTTACAAAAGCTAATCTGTGTCTAAACACAAGATATACAGATCGAACCTTCTGGATTCATCTTGGGCATCTCCTTGAGCGTGGCGGGAATGCTGAGGAAGCTCCGCTTCGCAGCATCGAATTCGCGGCGGATCTTATCAAGCGCAGTTGAGGCGGTCACGCCGTCGTCCGCCTCGGGATCGTACTTCGACTCCCTGTCTTCGCACAACCCGTTCGTCGAAAAACACCGCCGATGGGAAACGACAGCTCCGGTACCTGAATTCCGCGAAGCAGAAGCAGAATCATTAAGACGGGCAAAAAAGAAGAAGAACCACGCTACGTTCAAGAACTCAATCCGCGTATGATTCGACGGACCTTCGGGCAGTATGAAATGAGAGATCGGAGAGTAGAGAGATAGCGGGCGAACGAGCCTCCGCACGGACGCCATGAGAGGGGTTGGTATGGGATGGCGCTGGGCGAGGGAAGGATTTTGGACAAGCAAGCGCGATCTGATGCGCGCGGAGACAGCTGCAGACAAGACAAGGGAGGGCGGGAGAATCTGACGGAGGCGGACGCTATTGCTGCCGCTGCGGCTCTTGCTCGGGATATTCATCCCGCTCGGTATAAAAATAGTAATCAGTAGCAATTAACGGTCAACGGTGCGACGGAGAGTCGTGAGCAGGCTCGAAGGCGCGGAACAACGTGGGTTCGACTTCGGCGCATCATAGCGTGGCCAAAAACCGGCTTTTGCTGTCTCTGGCTCTTTTAGCACCTGGAGACAAGAAAACCGGCCGAAAAAGTGGCTAAAAACAGATGAACCTCTTTTTGGGAAAGGGGCCAAAAAAAAAAAAAAAACCAAAATTAGGAATGATTAAAAATAAACTTTTATTAGGGCTAAAATATCCGTTATATTGATATTTCCCTTTTTGTGTTTAAATAGTCGTGGGAAACATTAATATATGGGCAATTAGTTACATTAAATTTTTGTACGTGACTTTGTCGTTTGAGTTGATCGCGATGTTTTCATTAAATCAAACCAAATGTAGTTCACATATTATTTTGTGTTTAGTTACGTAGAGAAATTATCTGAATATTCAAATGGGTCATAGAAATGTTATTTTATTTTTTCATTGCCATAGCTAAATTGAATTTCCATTTAAAATTTCATCCTAGAGGGGCAAGAAAAAAAAGAAGGGCAGATGTAACGGAAGAAGGCTCGCAAGTCGCAGGTATCGGAAACAATAATTAATTAATTAATTTGGGATGTGTTTGGTAACAATAAAAGTTTTCAATTTAAAATTTTTCAATCTAAAACTTTTCACTCTCTACAACTATTCTATTTTTTAATTATTTCTTCACATTTTTCTATACAACTACCCTACTTTTTAATCATTTCTACACAACTACCAACACAACAAACCTATTTATTTCAACTTTATCTTATTTATTCCTCATCATTACCTCTATCATATTACATCATTTGACAACTTCTCATCTCTACAACTTTTCATCAAAAGTTTTATTCATTCCCAAACACATCCTTGATTTGATTAAAGTCATGCTTGACTCGTAGAATTTGAAAAAAGAAAAAAGGGAGAAGAAGAAGAAAAATAGTTATTATAGTATGAATATGTTGAAGGATAAAACATACGAATGATATTAAAGAAATATAAAATTATTATGTGTCGGAATGAAATTTCAAAGCAGAAAAACAAAATTTTCCATGTATGTTGCAGCCTAACAAGTAAACACGTTTAAAAAATTACAGGACATGGATATATATTATTAAAAATAATTCACTTTTTAATTTTGTATTTCAAAAATCATCATTTATCTTTGTATTTTGATCTTTACCGACAGTCGTATACAGCGTAGGTTATCAACCACACCTATCATCGGTTGGATCGAGCGGGTTTATTTTTGGCCGTTAGAGCAGGCGCTGTGGAGAAAATTAATATAAGAAATTTTGCTTACAAGAGCCGTTAGAGCAGGCGCTGTGGAGAAAATTAATATAAGAAATTTTGCTTACAAGGGCCGTTAGAGCTGGCGCTGTGGAGAAAATTAATATAAGGAATTTTGCTTATAAGCCCTCATCGGGGAGGGACCCTTACAAGGCCCTCCCTCATACAGCATCCTCTCTCTCTCTCTCTCTCTCTCTCTCTCTCTCTCTCTCTCTCTCCTGCTCCTCCCGCCTACGACCTTCCTCTGGCAATCTCCACAGAGTCGACCTTCATCCTCCAGTTACATGCTCTCTCCTCGTCTCACTCTTTCCTGATCTCTCTCCCTTCCTCCCTCTCGCCTATCCTCTCTCTTCCCATCCCTCCCTTCCTCCTGCCCTCCCTCTCCCCCTCTCTCCCGCTCACTCTCTCCTTCCTCCCTGCCTTTCTCTCCCTCCCCTCTCTTCGCCTTTTCCACTAATTTTTGCAGAGGAGATTTTGGGTGTTTCGTAAAAATATGTTTCAAGAATTTCGGTGACAATGTGAAATACTAGGTCATCGTCACTAAGCCGAACATTTTTGTGAATGTTGGTTACCTCTTAGGCAAATATCCTCCCGCCCATTGCTGTACACCAAACGGCAACTGCACTAGTGGTGACTCTGCCATTAAACCATACATTTCAGTACATAATGTCATATTGGCCCATGTAACTGCAATAGACATTTACAGGAGCAAATATCAAGTAGTCATCTAGATACACACATATACTTCGAATGCTCCAAATTTCCACTAAGGTTTGATCGGAATTATAGTTAAAAACTAATTTGACGTGGACTTCAGTGATGGGATAAAACCTCTTCTAACAACAATAAATAATATTTATCCTCTCTTGTGTGAACCTAATAGATAGCAATTAAATAGAGCAGTAATAAACACAAGCACAAGTTCAATCACAATCACAAGAACACCAAGAATTTTACATGGAAAACCTCCCCGACTTGAGGAGTAAAAACCACGGGTCCTCCGAAATCTCCACTATCAAAATATAATGGGAATACACAATGTTCTCTCTAGCTAAGCTAGAGGCATATAACACAGCAATCTCAAGAATAACTAATCTTGGCAACACATGATAGAATCAACAAGAAAAACAAGAGAGTTAGGATTACACAAACTTGAATCCTCTGTTCTAGGTGTGTATCTCTCTCTTGAGATTCCCATTCAACAATCCCAACGGTGAGATTGTAGAACCACGAGTGAAGAAGGTTCTATCCAAAAATCAGCTCAATCGGACGGTAGATAAAAGAGATATCTCTCTTTGAAGAAAGTGCTTGACACCTCCCTGTTTCTGTCCAGCTCTGTTTGGAACTGCAAAAATCACAACAGAGAACTCCGATTGATAATTTCACCGTCCAGAATATAGACTCTTGTGTGGTGAACACGCCTGCAAAGTTTGAGCTCAATCCAACGGTGAATCAATCTCTGATCAGCCCCTGAAGATTTCTGGACCTCTACTCTTCCTTTTTACACACCACTGATTACCTTCTCTTATTTTCTATATCTATTACGACTAAGGTTGTCTTAACCCTTTTATATTGCTGTGAAATTACTAAAGAAACTTTTGGGTCATCTCCACATTCGGAGGAAACCCAACCCAACAAATCTCCCCCTTTCCGACTATGTGGAGGGATTCGCCATCCCGATGATTGAACGACAAACTTCAAGCTTCTCCCTCAGTAGAGCCTTTGTTAACATATCAGAGCCATTATGATCGGTATGGATTTTCTCAAGTTCAAACAACTTGTCATTAATAGCTTCTCTTATCCAATGATACCTCACATCAATGTGTTTTGATCTTGCATGAAAAGAAGAATTCTTACCAAGGTGAATTGCGCTTTGACTATCGTAAAATACTATATATCTTTGTTGTTTGAAGCCGAGCTCATGCAAAACCTCTTCATCCACAAAAACTCTTTACATGTTTCAGTTGCTGCAATGAATTCCGCTTCGGTTGTAGAAAGTGCAACACATCTGTAGCCTTGATTGCCAAGCTACAGCTCCCCCCGCAAAAGTAAGCAAGGAACCAGAAGTAGACTTTCGAGTGTCCACATCTCCTGCTACATCTGCATCTGTGTAGCCAATTAGTAATGGTTTCTCATTGCCAAAACAAAGTCTCAAACTAGAAGTACCTCGTAGATATCTCATAATCCACTTAACTGCATTCCAATGTTCTCTCTCAGGATTGGACAAGAACCGGCTAACAATACCAACTGCATAAGCTATGTCTGGCCTTGTACATACCATTGCATACATCAAACTTTCCACAGCTGAAGCATATGGAACCCTTTCCATGTCTTTCTTCTCTACATCTGTAGAGGGACACTGCTTGATGTTTAGCTTAAAGTGAGTAGCAAGAGGAGAGTTAACCGCTTTAGCTTTGTCCATGTTGAACTTCTGAAGTACCTTCTCAATGTACTTCTCTTGTGACAGATATAACTTCTTGGCATTCCTCTCACGATGAATGCTTATGCCAAGAATTTGCTTTGCTGGCCCTAAATCCTTCATAGCAAAAACTTTACTTAGTTGCGTCTTCAACATATCAATCCTTGAAGAATTTTTTCAAATAATCAACATATCGTCGACATAAAGCAATAGTATAATAAAATCATCATCAGAGAATTTCTGCACAAAGACACAATGATCATAGGTTGTTTTTCGGTAGCCATGCTTCCCCATAACTGACTCAAACTTCTTATATCATTGTCTTGGTGCTTGCTTCAAGCCATAAAGGCTTTTCCTTAGCTTGCACACATAATCCTCTTTTCCTTTTACCATGAAACCCTCTGGCTGCTCCATATAAATTTCCTTATCTAATTCACCATGGAGAAAAGCAGTCTTTACATCCATGTGTTCAATCTCCAAATCAAGACTAGCTACTAGACCCAAAACCAAACGAATAGATGACATTTTAACAATTGGAGAAAAAATCTCATCAAAATCAATACCTTTCTTTTGATTGAATCCCTTGACGACCAATCTAGCTTTGTATCGAGGTTGTGTGGTAACTTGTTCTTGCTTCACTCTGTATACCCACTTGTTTTTCAAAGCTCTTTTGCCCATAGGCAACTTTACCAACTCAAATGTATGATTTTCATGCAGTGACTTCATCTCATCTCGCATGGCTTCAACCCACTCCTTCTTGTGTTCTTCTTCTATGACTTCTACATAACATTCGGGCTCTCCCCCGTCAGTCAGTAACACATACTCATCAACAGAATACCATGTGGAAGGATGGCGATCTCTAGTAGACCTCCTGAGTGGAACATCTGGTGGAACTTCTGGTACTGGTGACTGCTCAAGACTGTCATCATTAATGTCAACCTGTGTATGAGTATCGACATCAACTGTACCATCCTGGTCATCTTGAACTTCATCTCTAACCTGTACTGGCACATGTGTCAGAGGAACTGGATCCAAGTCTATTAAATTATCATAATATTGAGAAACTATTTTAACTGTTTTCTCAATATCTTGTATGGTTTGGTCTTCGATAAACACAACATCTCGGCTTCTTACAAGCTTTTTCTGCACTGGATCATAAAACCTGTAACCGAAATCATCTTGGCCATAGCCGATAAATACACACCGTCTTGTCTTGACATCAAGCTTAGACCTCTAATCTTTAGGAATATGCACAAAGGCCTTACATGCAAAGACACACAAGTGACTATAGGATACATCTTTTCCCAACCAAACTCTGTCTGGAACATCAAAATTTAAAGGAACACAGGGTGTGAGATTTAACACATGTACAACGGTACTCAAAGCCTCACCCCAAAAGGATCCTGGCAACTGTGCATATGAAAGCAAACATCTCATCCTTTCAACTAGTGTCCTGTTCATCCTCTCAGCTAGCCCATTTAATTGAGGAGTCTTCGGAGGTGTCCTTTGATGCCTAATACCCAGCTGTTTGCAATATTCATCAAAAGGACCACAATACTCACCTCCATTATCAGTTCTGATACACTTTAACTTCTTCCCAGTCTGTCTCTCAACTGAGGTCTGAAACTGTTTAAACACATCTAACACTTGGTCTTTTATCTTCAAGGTATAGACCCACAACTTCCTTGAATGATCATCTATAAAAGTCACAAAATAGAGAGCACCACCAAGTGTTTTTACTTTCATGAGACCACAAACATCAGAATATACTAAATCAAGTATACCTGACTTTCTTGAAGGAGGGGACGTTTTAAAGGCAACTCTGTTTTGCTTCCCTGCCAAGCAATGAGCACACTTCTTCAATGTTGTATTCTTCAATCCAGAAAGAAGATTCTTCTTTGCCAAAACCATCAAACCCTTCTCACTCATGTGACATAGTCTTCTATGTCATAGCTCTGTTGTACTTTCATTCTTCATTGCATTGATAATGCAAGCAGAAACCTTTGCCTGCATGAAGTACAATGAGGAGCACTTCTTGCCTCTAGCCACAATCATAGAACCTTTAGTAAGCTTCCAATGACCATCACTGAAGGTGTTGCAAAACCCCTCATCATCAAGCTTACTTGCTGAAATCAAATTCAAACGAATATCAGGAATATGTTTAACATTTTTCAAAAGCAACATCGTACCATTGTTGGTCTCCAGCACACATCTCCCATGCCTACAGCTTTAGCTACACCATTGTTACTCATCTTAACATCCCCAAAGTCTCCAGATGTATAAGATGTAAAGAAGTCTCGTCGCGATGTAGCATGAATGGAGGCACCACTATCAATCACCCAACTAGTCTCATGGCATGCAAGGTTGACAACATCATCATCATACACAACAAGGAAGTCATCTGTGACGGCAGAAACTCTATCAACATCATTGCTATTATCAGTTTTCTTTTCCATCCCTTTTTCATTTTTGTAATCTCTTTTGAGTTGTCGACAATACTTCTTTATATGCCCCTTTTTACCACAGTGATAACACTCAACATTGGCAAACCTGTTTGACTTGCTTTTGCTTCTGTCTCTGTTCTTCGGACCTTTACTCTTGTTCCTCTCCCTCTTTTCCGTGACTAAGACCTCTGACTATGACGGACCCTGTGACTTTCTTCTCATCTCTTAATTTAAAACACTGCTCTTAGCCAAATCCATAGTGACTACACCATTTGGAGCTGAGTTAGATATCGACATTCTAAACATCTCCCACGAGTCCGATAATGTGCCTAGAAGCCATAACCCCTGCACCTTATCTTCAAACTTGATATTCATCCCAGCCAACTGATTAAGAATTCCCTGGTAAGCATTCAAGTGATCTGATAAAGGAGTTCCATCCCTGTATTTCAAGCCTATCAACTTCTTTATTAGAAACAACTTATTGTTCCCAGTTTTTCGAGCATACAGTTGTTCAAGCCTGTCCCATAAAGAACGTGCATGTGTTTCCTCACTGACATGATTTAAAACATTATCATCTACCCACTGCCTGATATACCTACATACTTGACGATGAAGTAAAGTCCATTCAGCATCAGTTTTATCTACAGGTTTCTATTCCGCAAACACAGGCAAATAAAAATCTTTAACATACAGCAGGTCTTCCATTTTTCCCTTCCACACATGATAATTTGAACCATTCAAATTAATCATTCTACTTATATTAACCTCCATTATTCAACACAAGGCACAAGATTACTAAAACCTCGCTCTGATACCACTTGATGGGATAAAACCTCTTCTAATAACAATAAATAATATTTATCCTCTCTTGTGTGAACCTAATAGGTAGCAATTAAATAGAGCAACAATAAACACAAGCACAAGTTCAATCACAATCACAAGAACACCAAAAATTTTACGTGGAAAACCTCCCCGACTTGAGGAGTAAAAACCACGGGTCCTCCGAAATCTCCACTATCAAAATATAATGGGAATACACAATGTTCTCTCTAGCTAAGCTAGAGGCATATAACACAGCAATCTCAAGAATAACTAATCTTGGCAACACATGATAGAACAACAAGAAAAACAAGAGAGTTAGGATTACACAAACTTGAATCCTCTGTTATGGGTGTGTATCTCTCTCTTGAGATTCCTGTTCAACGATCCCAACGGTGAGATTGTAGAACCACAAGTGAAGAAGGTTTTGTCCAAAAATCAGCTCAATCGGACGGTAGATAAAAGAGATATCTCTCTTTGAAGAAAACTGCTTGACACCTCCCTGTTTCTGTCCAGCTTTGTTTGGAACTTTAAAAATCACAACAGAGAACTCCGATTGATAATTCCACCGTCCAGAATATAGACTATTGTGTGGTGAACACGCCTGCAAAGTTTGAGCTCAATCCAACGGTGAATCAATCTCTGATCAGCCCCTGAAGATTTTTAGACCTCTACTCTTCCTTTTTACACACCACCGATTACCTTCTCTTATTTTCTTTATCTATTATGATTAGGGTTGTCTTAACCCTTTTATATTGTTGTGAAATTACTAAAGAAACCTTTGGTCCATCTCCACATTCGGAGGAAACCCAACCCAACATTTAGGTTAAACGAGGAGGCAATAGTGGGATGGTGGTGTCTTTTGCTTGGTATAAACCACTTAGAGACATCTGTGCAGATGAATTAGCTGTACAACTTGCTCTGGCCTTTGACACTCATTGGTAAAGAAATAAACTTATTCAAGTCTCTTATATTTTGATGATATTCATCTTCATGTGTCTTGGGTACCTTGGGAAAAAGAATATTTATAAACTTGCAACTTTGCAGGTTCTTGGATCCTATAATTTATGGAGATTACCCTCCTAAAATGTGTCAAGTTTTGGGTTCGAGGTAACCAATATTCTCACCGAGCGATAGGGATAGATTGCAAAAAAAATTAGATTTTATTGAAGTGAATCATTATACAACTCTGTATGTGAGAGACTGCATGTTTACTTCATGTAATTCAGATATTGTCGGAGATGATTACGCTTTTGATACCAAAGTGAAAGGTAGTCGGCCTATAGGAACACCGGTGAATAAAAGACGTATGCAACTATGCAAGGTCCAAGACTCCAAAGAGATCAGTCTAACAAAAATAATTAAACAAAGAAAGACGGAGCGCGCGAGTGGGAAGGGCGGACAGAGGTGATGGAGTGAGAGGCGGAAAGGAGGAAGAGGGGAGAGAGAGAGAGATAGAGAGAGCGAGCGAGAGAGGGTGGGAAGGAGGGGGAGAGATCGGGAGAGATCGAGTGAGCACGAGGGAGGGAGGGAGAGGGATCGAGAGAGAGCATTTACCTGGAAGGCGAAGGGCATTGCTGTGCAGATCGCCGAAGGAAGGTTGCAAACGGAGGAGAACAAGAGAGACGAGAAAGAGAAAGAATGTTGTACACTGACGATTGGGTGGAGGAAGGGCCCTGTCGGGTTCCTCTTTGACAGGGGCTTGTAAGCAAAATTCACCTGCATTAATTTTCTCCACAGCTCCCGCTCTTTTCGTCGCTGATCCAACGACTAGAACCCGGTCGATCCAACAGATGACAGGCATGGTCGATAACGCGCTCTTCATATGACCGGCCAGTAAAGATCAAAATTCTTTATCTTTTTGTTGGTATATAATTCAAAAAACACGTGATAGCCTATTGTTCTTGTATAAGTTATGTGGGGACCATTCTGAATTATGTTCAACTGGGATATACACTCTTCTAATCTAAAAAATAATTTATTTTAGCGCGTCAATCTCTTCTAAAATGAATATATAATATTTAAAATAATTTTCTATGGGGGGGGACAAAATCAAAATAATAATGTGAATTTACTTTGGCTTACATGAAAAAAACAATTTTAAAACACTTGAGTTTGACATAGTTTGAAAGAAGATTATCCTTATAAACTTGTTCTATAATACATTGAAGGAGAGCACCTCTCCAACAATGATCATTCAAACTATTATAAATCGCATGCCTAGCTAAACATCAGGCCACCTGATTCTCACTTTTAAGAACATGCATATACCATAAACATTATTATTTAAATGAAACATGAATATTAGAACAAGTTAATGAAACATACTTTATTCAAAATTTTATTCACAACTCGAAGAACCAAGTTGAGCAGTTCGGACGGGTCAACGTGGTCAGGCAAGTTAGAAATTGTATAAAGAAGTCTGAAGTCCGGTTGGTCCACCCTAACCCACAATTTCAGAAAAAATCTTAAAATTTTGATCCGCCCCAGTATAAAATCCCTAGATTAAACCATTCGACATGCTCATAATTTCTAATTCATCTATACGAATCCTGTTAAATTCTTCCACAAATTGTTGTATCCAACATGCTAATATTTCATATATAAATTCTTGGACAAATTTTACATTAAAGTCAACATATTGATTACTATATACAATATGCCAAAATTCACATATATATACAATATTTCAAAATAGTGCAACCACAACATTACTAATATATGTTCACAACTTTTACACATATTGTCACATCTAACAATAGAGTAACAAATGGAATCTATTGTCTTTAGCTTTTACAAACATTGTTACATCTTGTTTCTATAAAATAAACAGCAGATGAAATTTATTTTCCTAATCGTTATTGCAGTTCTATGACATTCTTATTCTTCAAACCACACACGCAAAATTCACCTGCTTTGAATTTGGATAAAGACCGAAAAAACACACACACAAAATCTCAACGACAAACATTGAACCTAGAATAAGCCAAAAGAAGGAGAAATTAGTCGGCCACGTTAGTTGGTCACTAAATGATCTTTTTCGAACCAAAAACTATTTTAAATTACTTTTACAATACACTAAGTTGAAAAACGATCCATTGAGAGCATAAAAATCAATCATCAATAAAATAATAAAATATATTTTTATCAAATGTGTATTTTTTACATTTTGATTATGCTATCTCACTGTTGCTAGATGTAAATAAGCATGCGGATTATAATAATCTGCATGCAGATTCTGCCTTTGTCAAGATGAGTTGTTACCGAAAGTAAATTTGCATACAAAATTCATATAATTCATGTACTAATTCTATCAGAAGTCATGTTAGATTTGATTTATCATGCGATTATATGAAATCTGTACGTGCGAGTTTAGGCTCCCCTAAAAATAATCGGAACTTATTGTTTCCCAAATAAATGAGTTGAATTATAATATCATGTTATACTATACAATATTAATAAAAAATGAGGTATGCTTTATTACTGGGAAATGATTATTTTGCATAGGTCCAGAGACCTTTTTTTTTTTTTTTTAAAAAAAGAAGAAGATTCGTACAATCTAGTTTTTTAAAGAAGATTCGTAGTTTTATATCCTAAACGAAGTTTTAAGATTTTTGGATATATGAATATATATATTTTTAAAACTTTAAACACGGGACATATGACCATTTTGAAAAAATATATACATATATCAAAAAATCTTGAAACTACATTTATGCCTCCATTTTTTATTGGTCAAAGAATATCAAAAACATTTATTTATTTCCTTTTGCTTTTATAAAAAGAATGTGTAAAAAGTTTGAACAAAGTGGAAGTGTTGTAATATAATAGAAGTAATGATTATAAGTAAAAGTAATAAAGTTAAAATAAATAAGATAGTTATATAAAATGTGAAAAATAATTTGAAATAGTATAATAATAAGGTAGTTAAAATGTTATATTATATAGAAAAGTGTATGGAAAGTATATGAAGAGTTTTAAGAATTTTTTCAATTTTCTTTTCATTTACCAAGCACACCATTGGCATATGTGTAACGCCTAGTTCTAGAAAAGCTAACCTGGGCTTGCGAGTTATAAGTTTAACAATGTGTCATTCTGATATCATTTGTAATGTTCACATTTAGAAAAATTATCTAAAGTATATGATTATAGGTCCAATAATATGATATTGTCTAATCTGGTCTGCTAGCTCAGTTACACAGTTTTAAAATGAGTCATATCATATTTAAGCTTAGACTCATTTATAAACCCTTCAGTAACTCTCTCTCCTTTTCAATGTGGAATTCGGTTATATGCTATTACAAGATACATGTGTAGACAAAATCAAAATGAACTATGGAACTTTAGTTAATTAATTTTTTCTTTGTAAATTGACCGAATGGTTCTTTTTATTATTCCAATTGGAATATTCTTTCTTATAATGTTACTCGTATTTCTATCTTGTATTGCACATCAAGCCAATGAAATCTTATAAATCTGTTTATATCTTATATTGCACATCGAACCCATGAAATCTTATAAATCTTTTTATATTAACTTATATTATTCAAAAAGAGACCAAAGCTCCTCACAAACCTACCGAAGGGGAAGGGAAGGCGTCACACACCTACAGGAGGCAAAGCGGGGAGAGATCGAACCCTGAATAGGAAGTTATTGACTGCCTCTAACCAACCAAGCTATACCGCTCGGTTTGCATGAACCAAACAGTTTTAAGTACATAACAAGCTGGTAAGCTATTTTACATGAGACAAATTAGTAGTAAGTAAAATCCTTAGGCAGTCAGGCTGATGTTAACGAATGGCCCATACAAAGTTATGGTTACAAAATGGTTCTCTTTACTCCAACTTTCATGAAAGAGCAGGCTCATGGGTGCGTTAAGAAACTGTTGACACCCCACCATCGGGGCCCAAAAACGGATAATTGGATATAAGATTCAAGCCCAATCAAGTTCAACGCAAAAGGAAATTCAAGGACAACCAAGCGGGCCCTCCCGCACTCAGCCCACGGGAGCGAAGCTCCACTAAGTCTCGAAGCAGGCTTTTCAACAAACTAGATCCGGCCCACAAAGAGCGAAGCTCCCACAGGCCACCTCAACGGGCTCCACAAAGCAGCCCACCAGACGAAACAAACGGGCTTAGCCAAGCTCTAGCCCACTAAAGCCTGGGAAGCAGGCTTCTCTACAATTTTGGGCCTCCACAACGGCCCACCCAAAAGCCATGGGCTAAGCCAAGCTCTAGCCCACCAAGCCAAGCTTATGGACCAAGTCCAAAACCATTCAAGAGGCCCAAAGCCCATGACCCCAACTCAAGACCAAGTCCATGATCCCACTCAAGCCCAAGCCCATTGACCAAGTCCATGACCTCAAGGGAGCCCAAAGCCCACTCCACCATCTATAAAAGGAGGAGCTCCCTTCTCATTTAGAGACTTGAAGAGAGGCATCCCAAAGGGGGAGGACGGGAGTCTGCAGCAACGCCCCGGCATCTCGGTTTTTCCCCGCTCTACGAGCTCCGCGCTCTCTCTTCCACGCTCCCTTTCCATCTCTCCCATTCTCTCAAATATTTTTATTCCCTCCTTTCACGCCGTGTAAACCGCCTCGGGTTGGCAGATTTCTCCATATTTGCTTCAACCCGAAGGCCGGAACCCGGACTCTGTACTGCTAGTGCCTTATTTCATCAAATAGGGGCTGATCTCCCTTTAAAGATCAGTGGCGACTCCATTTTTTTTATTTTCTTGTGTGCGTGTTTAAGCTAACGCCCCGACAAGATGGGTGCACGTGGGTCCACAGGTTCCAGCATAATACACTGTCGTTATGCTGCCGGATTTGTGACTTGACTCATGTACGGAAGGCCCCGTCTTAGCAGTTATGCTGCCGAAATCACGAGAAAATGCCCATAAGCCAACTTTTCTAAAAAATAAAAAGCCTAACGCATTTTAACCCCATGTGGATGCAGAAAATCTAAGCCCACGTTGCTGTTCAACACGCTCCACATTTTCAAAGCCCGGGAAACCATTCCGAGCCCACCGTAGCGCTCCCGGCGGGTGCTACAGAAACTTGTGCATTGCTGGTAGCATCTTAACTGTTGTTATCCCCTTGTTTAGTTTTAGCAAGAAAAGTTCAAATATCAAGCAGGTCTAAAATGTGTAATTCAACAGCTGTCTCAACATAAACAAACAAGCTTTATGCACATTGCAGGTTTTTTGCATTCTAAACTTTCTAACTTTGCCTATTTACATTTAAACTCCAAGTTTGGGTGTTTGCATTTTAAATTCTAAAATTTGAATTCATTTGCATTTTAAACTTTAACTCATAACAGTGTCAAAAATTATTGTTAATTCATGCAAAATGACATAAATACTAAAAAAATTCAAATATATATTAAAGATGAAGATGTTATTAGAGTATCTAAGAACAAAATAGAGAAAGCCTAATAAACAAGTTTAAAATATAAAAAATTTCTTTTTTCAAATATTAGAAGATATTTATGTCATTTTGCATGGATTAACATTAGTCTTTTACAACAAAAAAATTAGTTTTTAATACCGTTACAGGTTAAGATTTAAAATACAAAAAAACTAAAATTTTCAAAGTTTAAAATACAAAGAGTGAAACTTCAAGTTTAAAATAAAGATAAGAAAAGTTAGAGGGTTTAAAACATAAAAAATTTACACGTTGCTTTTTATTGTTCACATCCAAGCAAGTGCACCCCTTTGTGAACTAGAAAAATAGCCAAGAAAAAAAGCAGAGAAAAGAAGAATAGGATAGGAAAAAAGGAGAAAATGATTGATAAAATAAATAAATAATAAATTATTAATTTTATTAAATATTATTTCAATTAAAAGAAAGGAAAAAACACGTCTCTTTGGGCTTGTTGGAAATGATAGCATCGGATGAGATGAGGTTTTTTTCATTCAAAAAACTTTTAAACTTTCAAATTCCAATAGGGTGAGAAAATGATAATGAAAATGAAAAATAGAAAAAGTAATTCACAAATTATGAAAATGCCATTGATTTTAAAAAATTCAAAAAATATCTACAAAATTTTAAAAATGATAAAATTTAATACACATGTTAAATACATTTAGATTAATAATTATATGAAAAATTTTAAAAAATAAATGATGAGTCTTTGCACACAGGTGCATCGAAGCTAAGTGCACTAGATCGGCCCTCATAAATTTTACTGTACAAACGCCTTTTTTTAAGGTAAATTCGATGGTTGTCCTCACCTCCTCTCAAAAAACAAAACAAAACAAGGGGAAGGCAGTAAGGCAACTCAGCCGAACTTACAAGAGACAAAATCTTGACGCAAAAATGTGAGATAAAACCTGCAGGGGGATTTCACCACAGGACCCTTGTCCCAAAAAGGCTACTTTCACCAAAGCATGGGCTTTGGGCTGACTGATTCCCATTGCGTAAAACATGGCAGAAAGATGATTGTTCAAATCCTAAGCTTATGTTTTTTTTTTTTTTTTTTTGTTTAATCTCCTGAATGAGATATTTTAGGCTCGATCTGGGCATCCCCACTCCTCTTAGCAGGTTAATAAGAAGAAGGGAGTGTTTCAAATATCACTCTTGTCAGCCATATCTTCAAGCTCCACTTCATGCCCCTGATCAGCGCACCTGCCTCCATCTCTAGTGTGTTTATAATAAATGTAATGGATGGAAGAAGATGCAGATCCACAGCGCCTTCAACAATCGTGCTACCATGAGGCATGTGGGGCCCATTGAGCGATGGTGGTAGGCAGACATTCATGATGAATGTTACACCACCATGTTTCTTTTGAAAGGATCTGGTCTTC